>WURT03504529.1:0-21664 GCA_009936505.3 Holothuria glaberrima | reverse complement strand
ACCGGCTGTATGCTAGAATCATTTTAAATAGCTCCAAAGCTTCAAGTACATGTATGTTTCGTTGAAAAGCGATTAACAGTCTTTACCACGGTAGAGAGTCTACAGGTTGCGTCTCCGACGCAGCCAGCACAATATCAAAAGAGGCCTATGCCCTTAGGTCAATGTACGGATGTATTGGTAAACCCTAGGTTGGGTTAGCTTTCCAATCTTGTGGTTAGAGGAATGAGTAAATAAAAAGACTTTACCCGAAGAAAAGGAAGCAAGTCCCATTAACACTGTTCATTGAAGAAAGTAAGCACACTCCGTGATGCAAGGGTAATTATTAAAAAAGTTTTTAACTTTAGACACTGCCAAAATCAGGAAAAAACGACAGCGGTGTGGAATGCAGCCTCTCGTTGCAAATCCGTTGGACCAGAATTATTCTTGCAAAAGGCCCCTTTTCATTTATTAATAAAAGGATATAACTTAACATCTACGGGAAAAAGTTCAAACTATCAACGTTCAGTGCGTGATGCATCTTATAGCAAGGGGGTAATACAACCCTTACTCACGGGGATCGTAGCCTGGTGTCTGGTTGAGATCGTTTGGACGGATTTTTAGGTCATTGTCGTAAGGCAAAAGAGGCGTTTTAAAGGCGGAGAGCCAAAGATATTATAAGGATAGATACCAAACTCGTATACCTACACTTTTACGGAAATTGACTCCTCATAGAGACGCAAATATCGGGGTGGAAGTAGGGATTTGACATTCGCGCTTTTTTATTCGGTGACTTGCGTAAGATAATAGGCAAGCACCATAGAAAATGTCATTGTTCGAATAGCGTGAATTGAGTGAACTTTGCAAACGCGCATATTTCACAGAATACAATTCTATGCGCTTTTCATACGGAATAATTGACACACACTTCTGGGTAATAGGAAACTGAACGCGCTAGTTGCTTTCCCGTTGTGAGCGCGTTAGAAATTGAACGCGCATACAAAAGGGTGTCACTTGGAGATACCATAGAAACGGACTAACTTACAAACCAATCATTCTGCGTTCAAGTCTAGAAATGCCGCCATGAAGAAATATTTTTTTTCTTATTTAAGTGGAATTTAATGAGGAGTGGTACTTCTTAAATTAACAATATTTCGAAATGGCAAGTATTAATACTTTTGTAAGACATTCATATCTTTAGGAAGAGCCAAAGATATAATAAGCATAGATTTCAAACTTAAAAATGGCGCGTTGTCTACCCACAGAGATCACTTTTCAGTCGTTTTAAAAACAAACAGGCAAAATAAATGCCTTGCAAAAGTATTAAAACTGATAATTTTGAACATTGTAAATCTAAGAAGCGTCAATCCTTACTAAATTCCAATTACAAGAAGAAGTTTATTTCTACCTGTTGGAATTCTACATAAGTACACCTGAACATGAACACACGATAAACTGGCTAAAAGTTCACAGACTTACAAGCCAGTGAGCCACAACTGGATAAAAGGCCGTTGCCGGCTCGACTTTAACCAATTGGTTAGAAACTGGGCCGTAAAACCTTATCCAACTAACTAAGTAACACAGACATTGGACAGCTTCTATGGTAGTTTTAAGTTAAGCACTTGTATTTGCGCATTTTATTTCTTACGTGTTCACAACTAGCGCGTGTGTTTTCCGAGCGCGCAAAAGTTTTCGTTATTTATTTTGGATAAAACAAAAAAATGTATTCTACTTGTATGGGACGGGTCTTAAAAGTGCAGGCACGATAACCTCATTTTACGTGAAGCTTCCCGTGACGCGTTCTTGTTTTTGTACGCAGATCGTAAAATAGAACGACGCACATGTCAAATTTACACTCGGCCCCGACATTTACGTCTCCATGAGAAGTCCCCAGCGTAATACTTTAGGTATAGGAGTTTGAAATCTATGCTTACAATACCTTTGCGAAGCTCTCTAAGGGGTATGTCGAAGAGGAGTCGCCAAAATGTTAGCTTATACGGGAATAATACGTGCATGAGAAAAAAAGTACGCTTGCTTTCAATTTTGAATGCGAGCGGTATCTTTTAGGACAGGCCCTCGCGCTTCAAACCAGCCATCTTTTAGGCCAATGTGTTGTGTTCAAAATATTGACGGGCTTTTTTTTAATGGCTCAATATTTCGGTTTGCTGCAACACTCTAAAAGAGGTGACCTGGCCTTTTGAAGTGGCAAGCCTAAAATGGACGGAAAAATAACTGTTATCATACACGGGAAAATTGTTTTTTTTTTTTTTTTTTGATAATGAATGCGTCCTGCAACATGAAGGGTGAACCCACATTCTTCGAACTCGGGGTCGTTTCAGCTCCACGTGTAGTGCTTAGCATTAGAACGCACTATTATCATGGGCTAATTGGTTAGTCTTCGGCAGGCCGCTGGGCGGAACAATTAGTATAAGTACATGTGGGGAAAACGCTTCGTTGCAAGCTTGAACACGTGCTGTGTTTAAAAGGAAGGGGTCCCGATATTCAAATGCAATATTAACTACCCAAGGTGTCCTTCTTACAAAGTGAAACGAAACTTTGAAGCAAATGTTTTACAGGGGGTACAGCAGGTGTAATGATGTCAGGGGTCGATTTATACCCAAATCAATACTGTTTTTTTCTGTTTTTTGTAATAAAAAAAAACTTTAAATCCAAGCGTTAATTCAATGCAAATGGAGAGTGGGCAAGGAACCACAACTTTGTCAAGGCAAAGTATGGGGACATGTCTTTCTTACCTTAAACTTTTTAACTTTATGCAAATTGACATTGCGCAAAAAGGAGTGGGGTTAAAATGATAGTATTAACAAAAAAGTGTATTATAACATTTCGAAAGTCAAAGTTCCTTTTATCAGGATGGGAATAACGTCATCTTTGAATTACATTAGGCTAGTGACCCAGTGACCTTCAATAAAAGGAAACAATTCTTGACCATTCCCCTGACCCTGAATGAGGTTAAATCTGAATCAAACCCTTAATCACCGTGAAAAAGTTCACAATTATGCATTCCAAAAATGACCTTCTGTAAAACTATTACTTGATCCAAAGGACATCACCTCGTGACTTTTGGAAATACTTTCATGAATATAACTTAAAATTCTAACCAAGACTCGGGTATGCACTTAGTCTATTTTTTTTATTTCTCTGGAGTTCACTTTGGGGTCTCACCGATTACCATCATTGATCATCCCCAATTCACTTCTGTTGGCCCTTTAGTTTATTTTGACATCTCCTCATTAAAAACAAAAAACAAAAAAAAACAAAAACGAAAAAGAAAATCGAAAGAACCCACTTTGAAACCGATGAATTGATCACTGAAGTCAACATAAAAACTGGAAAACCTATTATTTTTAAACTGTTACCCGTTTCTGAACCCGATAGCACCATGTGTAACTATCATCTATTTTCAAAGCCTTGATTGTAATGGCCATGCAAAGGAACAGCAAACAATCTCGCCGGCCATTGTCAACTTTTTACGTTCCATGGAACGTTTCTGGAATATTGGCAAGTCCTATTTTAACCAAATGACTGCTTGCCACAATGCAGCGCTTCGAACGAAGCTGTAAAGGCCGTATTCGATGAGTGTTGTTAAGGTATTGACGGAAACAGGGCGGCTTAGGAGTAAAAGAGAAGACTTCTCCTGTGAGAAAAACTGTTTCATGCAGTGTGTTCTTTCTGCACTTACCAACTTCGAGCCTTGAACCCCTGCTCCCCCAAAAAAAGAACTGAGAGGGACCGACGAATTATATCTTTGAGTTTTACAGATCTGAATAGTTAATTTACTCGTCAGTTTGTTTCTTTTAGAGTTCTCATATTTCATCAAACGATGCCGCATCTTACGATTACGTAATCATATCCCTTTAATGACTTTTGTCGACATTCTGAGCGGATTATGCACTATCGTAGCTGCAAGGGCTGAGAGGGTACAGGTGCTCTCCGAGCCATAGTATTCAGGGCGACTTGCTTTTACTTTTTTAAGGGTAAGTTATTTTTGGTCTACTAATCTGAGTAAAAATGTAACTTCTTCTTCCTTTGCAGGCGGAGAATCTGAACGACCTCCCAGGCGATACAAATTCTAGCTGCGCACCTGCAGGTGTTATTAAAACACAGAATGTAACTGTTTTATAATTGTATAAAGCCTTATGGGCAAAAGCCCATTACACAAACTAGAATTTATGGGTTTTACATTCAACTAACATATAGGAAAAAGCTTTCGAGCTATATTATATTTCCGACCATTCGTAGATTTTTCATTTCACCTGTAACGGTTCGGGAAAATAATTTCCTTCTATTAAATACTCATTTCGTCACTGTTGGGTAAAATTACGATTTTTGTGACGTTCCTGGCTATCATATAAAATGAAATCATCTACTCTCCGTCTTTTCTATGAGATTAGGAAAAGTACCCTTCGGTGGTTGAGGGATCAAAGACCCCATAACCCCAAATCATCTTTTCTAACATTTTGTTTTTCAAAATAGGCTCTAGGGGGTAGAGGCTCGGGAAAATGTACATTTTGCACAAAACTTACGAATTATCCTAAATTGAGTCCCCTTATTTTGAAATGCTAAATTTTGAAATCCACTCTGTAATGCTATTTTCTGAAATTAGATCATACATAGCAAACAAATGAAAAATGTTTGGCTCCGGTAGGCGTTGAGACCCTCTTATGTCAAATAATCAATTCGGAAGGCTGAGACTTTTCAACAACAGATCCTAAGTCGACACTGTAAAATTGGTATGGAAAAATGCTAACGCGGAGTCAAATTATCGCAATATATCAAGCGATACCCTGAAGGGATATATTCTACATGTTAGTTTAAATCCTGAGACACTGGAAATTTGCACCAATAGAACATTTTGGTATCAACTAAAATGTTAACTAGAAAATAATGCTTACATTTTGGCCCGTTAACTGCCCCCGTTTGACAAGGCAATTTGAATACCAGAGTGACGAATATGTATTCCCTGCCATTCCTTACATTTAAGATTAAAAAATATTTGTTAGTGATCTGTTTTCATTATCACAGATTGTATTTTATTACATGCTATGTGCACTCGAAGAAGATGACCAGTCCAAATTATAATCCACTTACGATGGCCCTGCTTAATCATGGTCAATTATCTTCTTCGGACTGACGTCTAAGTAGATTTGTTGAGCTCACTCCAAAACAGTCCTACTTGATACAGAGCAACTATGCTGGCGCGTTCAAGTTCGCGCATACCTGATTTTTTTTTTTTTTTAAAGCTTGGCCATTTCCTTTGAAATCGTTGACGTTAGACATCTTCTCATCATCCTAGAACCACTTGTACTTAGCAGTACCCTTAAATTCTTCCTGCAATTGCTCCAACATCGCATTCTGTAAACTAAAATAGCATAAAAAGAACTCTTTAACTTGCACTGCACGTTCTTTCCACCTTTTTTATAATCCTGTTGTGTAAAACGTGTCTGGCATCAGTGCCGTCGGAAGGCGGGCTGACTTGTGAATGTTGAAAAGATAGGTATAGTGTAGGTACGCTAAGCGCCACCCTGGGTAGGCGCGTAGCGTATGGGGGAAATTTTTGAAAAAAATATCCCTCACAAATTGCAGGAAATGGCCCTGAAAAGTTAAAATGTTGGTATATTTTTGTTTGACATTTATGTAAACTTGCCAAATTTTGATTCAAATTTCATCCCAACATTTGTAGAAAACTGACTAAAATTGCTAAATTGACTTCCCAAATTGGGTTGATAAGTTGAACCCATTTCCTCACCTCATTACATATTCGTTTTGGGTAAGGGGGCAATGCGATTTAATTACAGCGTAGACTTTCTAAATTTAGGAGTTATAATAACTAATACATATTTGGAGACCTTTTGATAAAATTTATAACAAAATTCCCCATTTACTGTTATTTCGAATAATAGGTTTCCACATAGTAATCCAATATGTGTTTAAGATGGCAGAAGAATTAGTTATAAACTGTGAAACTATTAATCATATAAATAATCAGTACCTTAAGATAAAGGACCGCAAAATTCCGCGACTTCATCTCGATTGATTGTTAAGATTTCCAAAAAAGTCGCAGAAGTCAAATTTAGTACGTTGTACGACACTGAGTCGATATTTTCAAATACTTTTATAAACGATTATTTTCAGCCAGGTGGCCACATCTTTGACAAGCTTAGTAGCGTGAAAACTGATTCATTTTAACGCTACATAGCGAATGTGGATGCATCTCGGGGCATCTCGGGATTTGGAGATACCTTTCCTAAAGCTAACCTGCGTTTAAATCTAACCCTAACGGACGCATTATCATTTCGTTATTGACTGAATAACGGGATGATACGTCATTTGTTTTAACAGTAAATCTGAAAGCCGAAAAATGTAAAAAAGTGAAACAATTACATATAATTAACGAAAAGGAGTGCCAAGCAAGGATATAAGTTTACTGCTTACCTGCTTAATTTGAGTGGTGTCGTCGATCCATGGTGGTCCTCGTTACATCCCTGCCCTACGTTACATTCGTAGGCGCGCAGGACTTTTGTATGGGGCCTTTGGGATACCTTCCAGAAATGTCCAGGGGCACCGCTGTAGAAGCAGTTGACTCAGGGAGCTGCTGACTCAGGCGGTTATCGGAAGGGACTGGGCCCCTCTGCCGTTACACATTAAAGCAACATACGCAACTTTTCTGATATGCACATTTGAGATTTCAACATGGATTTATGAGAGTCCTGGCCCCTTACTCAGGCATAGCTCTAAACTACTGTCCGGTGTAGTCTGACCGTACTCCTTCTGTACGCATGAAGTAGGACTATGCGAGGAGCCCCTTTCTATTACCAAGTTCCATAGTTATCTGATCCATCGAATTGATTTTCTGTTTTGTTTTTCGCCGGTCCACACATAGATTAAATGATATGTGATATAATTTTCATAATGATATTCACTACTTTTAATTCTGTCTTTCATTTTTGAACGTTTTCCTTGCATTAAAAAACAATGCATGAAAAAATTATCGGGGCTACAGCCCCCTAGCCCCCTTCTCCTCCCCGCTTCCGACGACCCTGGACAAAGAAATCAGTCTTAATGCTAAAACACCGCGAAGAACACAACTTTTTACGACTTTGAAATATACATACTTTGGTATATACATCGTATCATCGAACGTTTTGTCACTATCAATGGGGTAAGCATTCGTTTTGATACTTAATGGTACATCCTACGTAGTATAGGACTGCGACAGGTCATGTTTCCTCAAGTGTATTGTTGGCCACTAATGCCCGAAAGAACAATTAATTGCATCAAATATTCGTGGCGTTAATAGCTAAGTTGAACAAACCTGGGTAATGGTTAATTAAGCAATTACGGTAGTGTAAAGTGTGTAGTTTCGTAATAAGTCAAATTTGAGTAAGCTTTTGTTTTTAAGATAGTTTATACGTCATCACGAAGGTTAATGAGTAAAATAATTTTATTACAAAATATTCATTTTCATTGGGGTTAGCCTTGTAAAGATTGTTAATTGCTGAAATGAAACCAAAAGTCTCCCTTCTTACAACCTTATCTCAAACTTTCATAACTACACTAAACTACTTAATATAGTTGTATTAAAATAAAGGAAATGTTGTAAGGTTAAACGTTACCTAAGTGAAGGGTGTTGTTTTCAAGAACTAGTTTGAGAACTCACAACTGTGCATTGATTCCCGTGAACAGGATAAAGAACAGAGTCAACGATGAAACTCAAATCTCTCTGCTTTTATCTGAGTGCAATAACCTCAAATTTAATAGGTATGTCTCCTCATCTCTGGATCTTGTTACATGTTAATTGTTTTAGTATATTGCATTACATTTTTTTTAAATATTATCAGAACTTTTCATGACATAACGGCAATGCATTTCTGTTCATGAATTTACATGTTATTATCTAACTCTTTACCATTTGTTTAATTTTTATATAACTCACCAGTATCATCTTATGCAAGTTCAAAGTTTTGCCCAGAAACAATTCTGTCATCGCTCTATGAAGTATCTTGCAGCAAAGAACCAATTGGAACAATCTGTTTGGTCTGTCCTACAAACAAATCGAACAACATGTGGTGGTACCGAAACTCTGTGAAAATAATTAAAAACGGTGTTGTAACTGGCATAGGACGATACACAAGAAATTCCTGTCACCTAACTTTAGAATCGTTAGAGGTATCTGCTATCACAGGTGTGGAAGACGTGTATGAATGCGCTCCTGGAAATGTCAAGAACATTATTCGAAAATTTGTTTTAAATATAATAGGTGAGTGTTGTGAAGGAGGTTGGCATCTACTAGTTTATCCTTTAAATGATGGTCAATTTTATTTAATCTATTTATGCTTTAATGTTTGTTTGCTTTGTTGTTCCCTTTGGGGACACACTACATACAGATAAACAAATAAACAGACATTTTAAATGATTATACCATTATAAAGAATATCAAATTAATTGCAGTATCTTCACGTACCCGATATTATATATTTTCCCTGATGTAGTTCAAACTACACTAGACATTCGGAAGATATCGTCCGTCAGTATAGGCAATGATACAATCAACGGATCTGTACCTGAAATTCATCTTGAATGTGTTCTAGAGGGAGCCTACGGTAATGTGAGTTTGGCATGGTATGTAGATGACCTATTGGAGTTGAGGGAAACATTTTATGACGCATCAGAATATAAAGAAAACGTAACCTATACATTATTATTTAAGCATCACAACACAAGCAAAACGAGGGAAGTATCATGTAGGAGCAGCGGTCCCTTCATAGAGGACGCAGTTGTGACATTTACAATGAATCCAGCTTCATGTAGTAAGTATTACTAGTCTACGAATGTTTTTTATCATAACAAAACACTTAAATGCTAGTCCAGAGTAAAACTGTGCAAAAATTAACACATACTGATGGTAAAGTTCAAATACTAACCGTTAGAAGAAGAGTGATGTGCGACGTTGACCCAGACTTTAACAAATATCCAGGAACTCGTTATATGGGACCAATGCGGGAACCTGACAGCACAGAATTCGTTGAGGCGTCTTGAGCTCCTAGGGTGAAAATATTCACCCGATTCTCATGGCATTTACAGTTCCAACTGTTCATGGTGATATACCGTTATCAGTAAAAACTGACTTGTGCTATAATTGTGCTATAATTTCTTCGCATGAAATATATCATGAACAGTTAATACTTCATCTGGGTATAATTTAGAGGTATGCATACGGACAGGGTTAAATACGTGGTACCGATACGGATAGGGATAGGGGTACCCATAGAGATAGGGATGGGGAAAGGGGTGGGGTGGGGTTATATACGAGGTATGTATACGGATAGGGGTACGCATAGAGATACGGTCTGTACTTATATTTAAAATCGTTCGCCGGCAGCTCGGCTCGCAGCGCAATCGGTTAGGGCATGGACTCGCAATACTGACAGCTACAGTGCTTCACGTTCGTATTATTGCAATGTACCGCGTTCGAATCCAACTTACCACCTTCGTTTCTCAAGTCTTGTTACGCTTCTTTATCTTGCTTCTTGTTCATCTTGTCACTGAAATTTAAGTTTCGAGTTGTAAGTTTTAAGTTAGGTCCATGCGAAGAAACTGTCACATGTCAGCTTTTACTGATAATGGTATGTCACCATTAATAGCCTAGTTAGAACTGTTAATGCTATGGGGATCGCCTGAAATATATGTTGTTAGGAGCAATAGGAGAAGAATATATATTTTTGTTTTAAAGACTGAATTTTAACACAATGGGATTTGATAATTTCAAAACCTCTCTTGTATCCCGTAATAAATTATATCGTTATTTAGGTCAAGATGTGGAAATGGCAGAGTAGCGAGAAAGGGTTTAGTGGGAAAAAGGGAATAAGAAGATGATTGGTTGTAATCGGTGACAATCCATTTGTAAAATGAGCTAGAAGCCAAATTACGTGACAGATCACCAATTGAGGAGACCATATGGTACCTCGTATTGTCCCAAACAAGCCAACTATGTTACTCAAACTGTTACCTAGTCATCAAGAAACCACAACAACGAATACGTGAAAACACAAGCAGCAAATTGTAAACAAAAAGGCACGTGCTATAGAGCAACCAGTTACCCAGGCTAAGCACTGAAAAAAGACCTGAGAGTCATTAGTACTGTTGGTTGTCCAAACATTTGAAGGTCATTTTACAAGGGGGGGGGGCTATTATATTCCTCTGTTGTGGCTGTTAGTCATTGCACAATGTTGTGTGGTTCCCGTAGAAGACAAATGTAGTAAACTTTGTAAAGGGAGTGCTTTTTCTTCACCAAAATATCAAAACACCCACATTTTGCTATGATGAAAGTAGTGACCAAAAAAAAAAAAAAAAAAAACTAAACTATCTAACTTACCGTATAAATATCACAAGGACACATTGGTAAGGTATACCTTAATTATAATTAAAGTTAAAATGCAGTCCTGCCAATTTGAAGTAGTGTACCCCGGTTCACTAGTTCAGGAATGGCTCCTATTAATCATGTGACAGTATTTTTGTTACTTATTCCCTAAATTTATGCAGAATAACTCATTGGTTTACCCTCAATATTCAAGGATTTTACACAGGAACATTATAACAATACTTGTGAGAGCAGTAGGAGGAGATCTGTAAGATTTATTATATTTTTAAAAATAAACTTGGGGACTGCCTTCTCCCTTTAAAAGAATACGACTGTCTCTTTTATAGCTTCGAAGTATTGCACAGAAAGAAAACCTGGTACGTTCTGGTCGAGTGCTGGAGTAATTATTTTGATCGTCGTAGCAAGTGCATGTGTTTCGATTGGATGTTTGCTGTACTTGTGGTTCAAACGCAAAGGTGAGTAACGTGATTGTTTTGTATCCATCTCTTCAATTTGTATCTTACGACAAGTTGTCACTAATGGAAAAGGTTCTTATTCTATTATAGAATGATATCAAATTTTAGCTATCCCCAGTTGACCGCTATTTATCCACAATCTATCACAGAAATTCCTTTGCAGCTATTTTTAGATCAATACAGTTAATGGAGTCTGTTGTTGTATTGCAATGAGACACAGATGAGTAACGTATCTTAACAAAGGCCTGGCTTGAACTCTTTAACGAATGTTTGGTCACCAAAGCTAGCTTGTTACAAAAGTTGCAAGTGTAGAGATAAGATTCACTCGGGAAAAGACCTTTTTTGTAGGGTGTTTTGGCTTAAATCTCCTATTAAATTTTAGCAGAATGAACCTGGAATGAACGGGACCAGTTGGTCTGGATCATTTTAACTGGACTGTTCAAAAAATTGGGCATGGTCCAAATTCAGTCCAGTTCAACTAGACTTATTCTGCTGGACTATTTAAATGGGCTGTTGTAAAGATTGGGCAATACCTGTTAGAAAGTCAACTGGTGTACGGCAATAAGTCTCCTGAATTAATGAGAAACCTCGACAGTTCATGCCACATGTGTGGCCAGTAGAAGGAATTCACATGTAATGGCGTACTTAGAAATGCATTTTTTCTCCAACGTGACTCTCTGGAGAAAAACCAAGAAGGGAAAAACGTTACTTCCGAAATGGTTCTTCTGTCCAGAGGAGCTACGTTTCCGAGAGGAAAAAAAACTAACTGACCAACCTCGCGACCCTCAAACCTCTAATTGGCTCTAATCGGTGTGTAATGCGTCGTCCTATTCTAGACTGACAAAAAAGAACAAATACTAACATGATTTTTGCCAATAGGCTGAGAAGCGACCCCTTAGAGAGGAAGAACAAATCCAGGGTATCCATTGTTGCATACAATCTATATGTAGTACAGATAGGTGTCACTACAAATGTCAAGTGGTCAGAGCATCCGACTTGCATCCGGAAGGTCAGGGGTTCGAATCCTGGCCGGGTCATACCAAAGACTTTAAAAATGGAACCTACTGCCACTGTGCTTGGTGCTCAGCATACGTTAGGGAAAACAAGCCAGGGAGCCACAACCGGAAAAGGGCAGTGGCCAGCCTAACTTAAACCATTGGTTAGAAACTGAGCCGTAAAACCTCATCTAACTAACTTCACGACAAATGTACATACTGATGTAGAGATTTTAAAAATAGTTAGAAACTGAGACGAAAAACCTCATCTAACTAACTTCACGACAAATGCACATACTGAGATTTAAAAATAGTTAACAAAACAAAAATGTTAACAACCGTTCAATTAAGAGCTTATCATGTCATAAACTGCTCGTGTGTAAAAATTGTGGCAAAAAACCTCTACAAAAGTCCTGATCTAAAAATATTATTTTACCTTGATTAATTGAATTAGGTAAAACCAGTTGAATTTAAAAGAACTTTTCAGGATGGGCTCAACTTGACTTAAACGGCATCAGTTCAACGAGAGTTTAGTGGACCAGTTCAGTTGTACATTATTAGACCAATTCAGTTGGACTTTTGTGGACCACTGAGCTAAATTAGACTTCCCTGACCGTACCAGTTCAATTAGAATTTGCTGTTCCAACTTTAATGATCTTCAGTGCCTGATTCAACAAAACTTTATTTTACCATGACGATCAGCCGGATTTTCTTGTGATCAGTTTAACTGGACTTTACTGGATAAGTTCAATTGGACTTTATTGAATTTAGTTCAACTAGACTTTACTGGATAAGTTCAATAGGTCATATTGTGCACACTTCAATTTAACTTTTCTAAGCCACATCATTTCATATCACATATTCTTTAATTCCTTCCAGTATAAATATAAAATTTATAAATAAGAGTAATAAAATACATTCACATTGGTCTCTATAAAATCGACTAGAGACGTAGCCATTTTTTTTTTGAGAAATTGGGGAAAAGGATCTGGCAGTCTATCTTCCTAATACAGTACCAGCCCTTATATGTTGAACGAAAGCTTTCATCCAGTCTTTAAACGATGAAACAAGCTACCCGGAACCTTCAAAGAAATTCTTGAAATGTTTGCCAGCTACTTAAGCCCCGTAGTTGCTATCTTTTCTTTTTTCGCTTTTCAAGGATAAATCACTTTAACAAAACGTAGAGGCTTGTTGCTTTCACAGCTTTCTCCCAGACGTTTTCCGTTGTAAGGCGCTGTGTCTACTAATAGTTTGATATAACCATAGTACGCTTGGAAACTTTCACATTTAAATCTTTATAATCCCCCCTGTAGGTGGCGGCCATACCGGGCATCTACAGATGTAAGTTTTGTTTGGTATTGCTGTTTACCCTTTATAACATCATGGTATGGTAAATGGTACTATTTTGTTTTGCATTTGTGTACTTTACACCAGCAGTCACGGAAAACTAGACTATCATACCAAATTATTTCTTTCGATAAATGTGTTATTTACATCACTTATATTCATACGCCCAGAAGCTTACCTAAGTGTTACCACTGAAACACAATTAATGATTGTTCTCCAGATCGTTTGATACAGTACAAGCATTTTACTTGTTATGGATATTTTCACTCTATACAGTAACCCACGCAAATCAATCAATCGTATGCGTGAAACTTATCGAGCAGCCTCGATTTTCACACCTACAGCAGGTACGTCGTTCTACATTTATCACTTAAGTGTTGAAAAGGCAGTTCTTCCTGGTTCCTAGCGTTAAAGTAACACCTTCAATCAGATCATTATATAGGCAATCATGGCATACCTTTACCATTTTGAAGAACGGCGACAGTACCTTGCATTAAATGGTCCATTTATCAGTTCGGGAGATAACCGCTTTCGGGGGAAAATGAGAATTCACTCGAACGGGGAAAACTTTGCCTGGTTCAAAACATGAATATTTATGAGCACGTAGTTTCTACCTCTTCGCAGCTGTCGATCTGTTTAAATCATGTGTAGCGTGTAATCAAGCAAGAGATAACAGTTCCCGCCCATAAAGCGATACACTTGCAAAACCTCGTGTGGTAAATGCTGCACGCAACTTGGGCTGTGTCGAGTCTATAAATTAAACTTAGGACAAAGGGCTAGGCAAAATTGCTTATTTTCTCAAAACCTGCCCAGTGAACTACCAAACATCACTCGGCTTTTTTGTTCTCTTAGCTACAAAGATTCTAAATATACCAGTATCTGTTTTACCTTTAATCGACGTAAATTTCTAGCTTGATCTAAAGGTTTATCTCCGTTGAATTTGCGCGGTAGGACGGCAATGCATTATGGGAGAAATTGAAAATGAGGCCACCCATGGCAAGAATTTCCCCCGATTGGGTGAAAATTCATTTTCCCCCGCAAACGGTTATCTTCCGATCTGTATATGGGCTTGCTATTAAAATGGACAAATAGACCGCAATTCATAGTCAATTGTTTAAAAATTTGTGTGAGAATTTTCTTAATGCCTTTTTAAGGTATTTAGCAGATTTTTGATGTGAAAGTAAAATGCAGACCACATGTATTTCTATAATGAGCTTGGAAAAGAACGCAAAGGCTTATGCGCAACTAAGCGTAAGTCGTTTGAGGTGCCCATATAGGTTTCCAAATGACAATGGGCACTCTGATGCGGCTGCCCGCATCCCGTCCCTTTTTTGTTTGAAATTTCCTGTTCAACAAAAAACTCTACACTTCAAATGTTAATGCAAAGTAAGGAGAACAAGTTAAAGTCATAGATCTCTTTAAATGTTACAGCCCTTTAGTTTCGTTACTCCAACAGAAATGGAATATAATAATCAAAACTTATCACAACAATTGAATGAAACTAATTTTGAAGTCAGTTTGGAAGAGCAAGTAAAGACAGCAGCTACGTATGAATACTGGAAAGGGAATTTGAGGACGAAAGGCCAACACGGACGCTCCTGTTTTATCAAGACCCTTGCAGGTATTTTTTCAGTACAGTCTGTTGTTCAACTTGCTTCCACACAAAAAAGACCCCCCCCCCCCCAACGCAGTTCCAACCCTGACAACTCACTCATGATGATTCTTTCTCTAACACAACTATCGCGTGGACATTTTGCATCCCGTGCATTCTCCTCCGGGTAAAAAAATCACCAATGACAATAAAGACCCAAACATCTTACCCCACCCGAAAATTTAGAAACATCGAGGTGGTAATAGACCCAGAGAAAGTGTGCTGACAAAGCACCTCGTTGCTACCAATTTAATACGACTTTGAGGTCACGACAACCCTGCACATGTTTGTGACGAGAGGCCGAGTACATCAGGCTCTTGAAAATCATCGTCTATACCTTTTCACCTTTTGCCTCACTCAAGATGTTATTGTTGGTGCAACTAATTCGACTAAATCAATCTCACATTTTCGGAAAGACAACGGAAACCGACTGATTTTCAATGCAAAATTTCGGCGCGCTTGGCGCGCATTTATATCATTTATTGGGGCAATAATACATTCATTGTGACCAAAGCCCTTAACCAAAAAACTACATCCTCGACCTCTGCAGGGACCTGGCATCAGTAGAGAATCTTAGAGCAATATAATAGCACAAGTAGCGTACACGGTAACATTCGTAGCATGTACCATTTCTCGTTACACATTTTATTACGAGAACTATCACACAAAATGATAATTTCTAAGCATGGGCCAATTAATTGAAGGATTTGACATTTAACATCTAAGTTACCTTACCTTAACATGTTTTTTTTCGGTGGGGGGAGGGGAGTTACCCCTCCACTTAGACAACACACCTTTCCTTAACAGTTAATCAAAAGAAAAAAAATCAAGTACTTGCAAAAGTTTTCCAATACATGATCAGTTCGAAAATGTATTAAAAACAGCACCATTTTGCGTCTATGCCATCTTGAATAAACAAAAAATTCCCTTCCGTTAGACGCCTCCCCCTGGGCATCACCTGCACAAAGTGACAATGCAAGCATTCGCTCCTGGTTCAAATTTCTGCCGATGCGAATATACACAGTAATGCACATTTCTGGGGTGGGTTTACAGCAACATCTTCTCTAGCGCCCCCAATGACCAACCTCTGCGGGACGTTATTGTATAGAATTGCCGAAAAGTGTCAATGCCGGCGTCAAACTCACAAAAGAGTCACGATTTTACAAAGTAACTAACCAGATTGTTTTTTTTTTTCTGTTTCAATAAACTATTTCATGACCACAATGAAGACATCAGTTCTCACAATAAAGGGTGTTTAGAAACCTTTAGAGCAACTTGGAAGGCTTTGGAAGTTTTATTTCCGGAGATCTAGTGGGCCTTTTTAGCTAAAATATTCTGGTACGCTGCGCGCCAACCATAGTGGCGCTCTGCTTAGATAGTTAGAAGGCGCCCTTCCATGAAACAGTCAAGCTCCCCAGCGCCCCCCCCCCTACTAAAATGATCCTGCCATGGCTACCCCACTGAGAAGTATCCTCCCCCTTCAGTCAATATGAGAACGAAAACTAATAATTTGATTCCTCTGTTTAAAAAATGTCACACATTTTGAGTAATTTTCTTTAACATTTGCCCAATATGGTGCACCAAATTGCACCATAGGACTCTTAAATATTCAAAACGTTTCCCCTTAAACTCCTCCCCTATGACGGCGATTCGAAACAAATTTCGGCCCTACCAGTCTCGAACAGTTTCTCACGGTCTTGTCAAAAGTGAAACAGGACCTTGAAAATTTCTTTGTTATAGTGTAGAAAACATCAATTTTCGTTATTTCCTTTCGCTTAATACTAATCATGAACAAAGACCGTCAGAAGAGGAGGGGCTTTAGCAATTCCTATTTTAGGTTATGGGTTATGAATCAGTAAGCAAATTAAATGATCTGAGGTGTTATTCAGGGAAAGTACCTCAGGAATGTATTGCACAAATGTGTAACGGCATAATAAAAAACGAACACATTCAGGTGTATCAATACTATTTTAATTAGATTTAAAAACAATGGGATAACATGTAATGACGCAAACCGCGATCACATGAATTGCTGTAAGACGTCTAAGAAATGTAGTCTGTCATTCCTAGTAAACAAAAGTGACTTTAGCCCTAAGGTTATAACATCATGATAAGCAGCATGTCGACTTATGGTTGTGAATTCTCCTGTCTTTAAACTTGTGAAGTGTTTTTCATACTTATACAAAACTTTTTGTTGTAAAAACTTAAACGGGACTTAACAAGACAGTTCATACTTTCAATTCCTCCTTGAAAAGATAAAATTCCAGCTCTTCAGTGGTTCTTTACTAGTTTTTTTTCTTTTGTTTTCTTGTAGAACGTATTAGGCACCCTCAAAAAAGACACACGACTCTTTTCACTGCAATTACTATAACTGTTTTTGTTCATTTAGTATTCACTTGAGTCATGCAGCAGTTATTAGTTGGTTTCTATCCTCAGCTAAAAGTACCTTGGAGGAAGCATTTGTCTTTAAAAAACTGGCGGAAAAGTTGAGTAAGCTGCAAGTTCACGAAAATATCGTTGAAGTTCTCTCAGTATCAACCATGGATGGTTTGTACAATATCCTTCTTTCCTTCTTTACCTAAGAGATCTTGGTATTTATTTGCTAACTAAAATTTCAAGTCGCTGATACTGATAAATCTTAACGAGTCGTCAAGAAAATGAAAATGCGCATCTGTAAATTTACTGAGTAGAATCAGAACTAGCTGCGTAGTCTCACGGACATTTGGGTCAAAGGTCGCGTTGCCGATGAAAACACATCTGGCCGTATTACGTTGCTGTGTATATTCATAGTACCCATTTCTATCGGTTTGTGGGGCTACCTGTTGTAACGTCGCAAGCCACCACACCCATAGGGTATCTTGAAATTGCACAGCTTAGCTCTCATCTCAAAGTGTGTATCCTAGCTTAATTTAGCTTCGCCACAGTTCATCATTCAGCAATGTTTCATTACAGTGGTATATTAATCATACGGCCCATATCAAAATAACATAGGCAGCAAACACCTCTTATCAAAATCAAACAGTTCATTCGTACCAATTATTTTTGCAGCTTACTGCATTCCGTTAAAAGATAATGCGCGTCACAAGAACTATAAATTATAAAATTTGGAAATCTCAGCAAACAGGCTGATCACGTGCTAAATTAAAAAAGGTGAATATTTTTCTATGCGAACATCACTTTCTTGAAACCAAAGTTCACCAGCTGACTGATTGTGCACTTTACATCGCTTTACCTACAAATCCGTTTGTCAAGTGTATGACATTTGTTATACCTCCGAGGATTTATTGAAAATTAGCTTATTGGTTAAGGTGTTAAACTTGTAATCTAAAGATTGCCGGTTCAACCCCGCCTGGCTCATTACGTTATGTCCTTGGGCAAAATGCTTTATCTCAAACGTCTCTCTCCACACAGAGGAGAAAAGGGTACATGTGAGGTAAATTGTCACTGAGCGTGCCATCAGAGCTGCTGCCGCACTGAAGGGGCTGTCCCCGTCACAATTTTTCGTTGAGCAGGTGTAGTATCGTGCTGCGCCTATGAGTAGGATTGCCTAGATATCGAAGCATTAAAATGCACATATTATTAAATATTTAATGTATCCAATCATTACGCAATAAATCCATATTCCATACAAGAGCTAAAATGCCATTGTAATTACTGTAGTCTGTTGGCTACGTTTTCCTACCAGAACACCGTAACCTATGACCCTAATAACCAATGATCCTAATAAGACTAGAAACCATTATGAGCATTACAAGGAATTGAAACAAAAATGTATCAGCTTGTCCCTTTGATGAAAAAAAAACTACAAATATTGTTGTAACTAGGACAACAAACCGGAGTCTGGTCAAAATTTGATTTAATGTGGTTAAAATAGAAACTACACTTTTTTTGAAGAAAGGGTACTATTTGAATCATTTTAACGATCCAGTTTAAAACTCCTTTGATCTCTATCGTTCCATCTTTAGGCATGTCCATTAAAAAGCATCCGACATCTCCTATAATAAAACTGAACCGTTCTATGTGGGTAAGGGGCTAGTATTAAGGAGCACATTTTATTCTTCCCCTACTGGTAAAATGTACGTATACAGCTAATGCATATCACCTTCTGTGAGATGTGTAAAATTCTTAAAGACAACACAACTTATGTCCATAAGAATTTATGTGTATTCCGTTGCACTAACGGCATATCCACGTATACTACTTACCTTGAAGTTCCATACTCGATTTATTTCGAGTTCGTGGAGTGTGGCAATCTACGGGAGTTCATAATGACCCGTTACCAACATGCCGGAGTATCTCGGGTCTGTGAATACAGCATGGTTGTAAAGTCATCTGTAGTTAAGCGTCAGACTCAAGAACTACTGTCTTTCACACGGGATATAGCAGAAGGAATGTCCTTTTTAGAATCACAAAAGGTAATAACAATTTTTCTTGTCGATTGCCTACATATATGTAGTACCCTGGAGACTCTAGATCAGTGGTTCGCAAATGGGAAAAATTGCCTGCTAGGAGCGTTTATGCAAATCACAGGGGGGGGGGGAGGGTTGAAGAGCGCTCTGGGGCAGAATGATGAGTTTTGAAAAAAAAAAAAAAACAAATATTAAATTTAAACCAGGCCTTACAATACTTCAACAGGTTACCTCTTGTCGAGCTTACATTGGTTCTGATGTGATATAAAATAAAGGAAACGATTGAGTAGGTTGATAACTTCCTCCTTCTGTGCATTACAGTGGTTTACATAGCCAGATACAAGCTAATTGCATCTACCCATGTTAATTTTAAACATTTCCTGTCGAGAACCCTCACTTCCTCACATCAGTGCAGAGAAAACTGTAAGCAAAGGGGTCATGGCTAAAAAAATATTCATCCCATCACTTTTTACTCAAATGTTTAGCTTTTCTTTCTAGTTTGTAGACAGGAAATACTGGGAGAAGTGAAAATGTAGAAGAATGTATAGTAGCAAATTTGAAATGTTTTCAAAAAGTGAAACTTTTTTGGGAACAAGTTTGTCTCTCTCGTTATTACTACTTTAGGACAGCTTAGGTGGTATGAGTCTATCAAAGCCCCAATGTGACCTATATCATCCCTCTTTTAATGACATAAGAATAGTCTTTTGGAAATTTCTGTTATCTCTTTAGTGCTCATTGAAGGCTATTACGGCTATTAATTAAATAGTCAAAATTTGACTTTTTCTTCTTCATACTTGAGTCGACAAATTCGTACATACCCGGAAGCTTCTGGGGACTCCGCTCCCAAATTTACCACCCGCACGTTGCCACTGGGCCCTTTTAGATGTTCTTTGGCAATGGTTTAAACTTTTTTAGGTCCCTGTCATCCTACTCCAAAAGACATGGGGATGTTATGTTATAAACATGTGGAGGCTGCGTTTGCCAACACAATTCGGTAAAATTGGGGCGATGAGCTGAAAAAGGTTGGGAACCACTACTATAGATGCAACTAGTACGATGCTCAATTCATGGTAACACTTATCTGTTCCCATAAAACAGTTGCATGTTACTAGGAACAACGACCTAGAATTCACTTGATTACGATTTATAGAATTAGTGATCACTTAATAAACCTCGATTCTATTTTACTATCTGTGCACTTCAACTTTACTTAAAACTCCCTATTAAATACACGAGCTTCAGAGTTGAGTTTCCATGGTATATTTTACAATTTTGAGGAAAACGTTTACTATGCTACCAAGCGCCGAAACAAACCCATACAAAAACTTAAAAAGTAAAATTGAGTGTTTATGTCATCTATGTACACGTAATAATTAAGCATACACCGAACAACTTTTCTGATTTTTCAAAAGTGTGGGTGTCGATATAATAATGTAAGCCACGATTATATTGTTTTTACTAAGTTTTGTCATCCAGGTCTTTGTCTTCGTAAAGTACTCTTAACGGGACAAGTCCGATGCAAGTTGTATGATATACTTCCACTGAAGATGACCATGTAGAGAATCAGAGAGCTATTGAATAAGGTATTTGATACTTTAACATAGTATCGCTTTATTAGAATTAATTGGCATCGCTATCGTAGGGAAGTTGGACCACAAAAATACCAAAATATCATTTTTATTTTCGCAATCATTCTATGAATAAGTTCTAAAAATTCTGTGAATTGTAAATTTTGGAGTAAAAGTTGAGATAGTTATTATTACCTCCAAATTTGTTTTTGAAATAAATATGTAACAAGTAGATTCTAATTTCGGTCCCTTACAGAGATCATGAACATAAACTGGATAATGAAGGAGGTGCAATGGCATGCTTTGAGTTCAATGTCAGTAGCTTTGAGTTCAGTATAAGTAACTGCAGTTTCATTTATTAGTGCTGTCTATAGGACGCTTCTGTACAATTTTCGCGTTTTTAATCCCTGTATGGCCGTTGCAAATTACACCTTTGGTGATTGTCTCTAAAATTGGTCCAGAATGGCCGCAGAAGCCATCAAACCACAGAAAAATTACCTGGGTAGGCCCCTCGGTCCCCACCCTTTGACTTTTCGCCGTTCCTGCTTGCTATAAAAGACTTCACCGATTACATCTTACAAAGATACAGCCTGCAAGTGAAATTGCTTAAAAGAAGGGTCTAAGCTCAAATCAAGTTTCGATATATTAGAGGGGTACTTATTCTAAGCAATCTGGTGAAATTCCCGTTGAAATCTGACTTGTGGCTCTCAAGATATCAGCAGATCAAGTCGTCACATTTTTAGCAGAAAGTGAACTTGAAGCAAGCACATATGATCTCATTGCCTCACATTAATGAGCAGTCCTTTGTTTTTCTTTAAATTTTATAACCAATTTTCTCCTCAACAATCAAATGTTATCGGAATG
>WURT03504418.1:0-21670 GCA_009936505.3 Holothuria glaberrima | reverse complement strand
ACAGCGATTCTCCCCCCATGTTTCACAAAATACCAGAATATCCGAGACTTCATTTTCATTTTACAGTGTTCCCTCAGGAATTCAAAATTTCACTACATGCAATGTAACAAAAACCTGTTTACTACAGAGGGGGCATTTGTTAGAGTAAGTATATATGCATACTGTGTAGTTCTATTACTCCAGTCTGAATGCTGGAATGATTTTCATTTCCAAACGTGAAAAAATTTCACTTCCAAATAATGACATACTGTAGTTAAAAGATTTAAATTAATTACAGCAACTTTAAACAATATTTATATCCCCTTTTTCTACTCTAACACTGATTCCAAGAGCATACAAAGCTTCAGCACTTTGCAATATACAGGTAGCTGCAAACTGTACATTAACAATCCGGTACAGTGGACTTTTGTGTGTCCCTATACGATTACAATCACATCATCTTGATACCACAGAATTCCCACAATTTGTCATTGTCAAGATGACAGTTGCATTCACATAGACTGACAAACAACTGATCAAGACAATGAATCTGTCATCAAGCTGCCTGCAAACTTAGTCTGGCATTTGTTCACAACAATAAAACATGATAGGAACTGCAACTATTTCTAGTAATTAGAGCCAAGTTTGAAAATAAACATGTTATCATGATGCAACAAGCATTCATTTGCAGGATTTAGGGTGATTTGGTATTAATAAGCTTGTTGGAATCCATGGATGCTGACTTTGAAGTATTGATTCACACAGCCCATCATAACGATGAATCCATTCACATGGAGGTTAACATGGTCAGCAAGCAGCATGTAGCTGTATACTCATACTCAACAGCAGCAGCACTACAGACTTATTCCATGTGTCAAGAGTTCAAAACTAAGGATTACTTTATTTCCAGGAAGCAGGTCCAAATTCTCATAATCTTTTTCACATTTCCATGTGCAAATTTCTCTACAACTGCCAAGATTTACCTCCACAAACCAAAATTTGCTGGCTTCCCAGATTTGCTAGTTTTTCCAGCCATGCCAAACTAGTTGCTATCAAGCTGAAAGCTTTTCTCTAGAAGGAGAACCTCATAGAGGGCATTATCAAATAATTTGGTAAATTTCATTGAAACCATGAAATAAAAATGTTTCACTGAGTTGTTTCATCTTTGATGCTATGTTTTTGCATCTTTTCTTCTCTCACTCTACTTCAAGCACAACATTAACAAAAATCTCTCTGTGATTTGTGTCTTAAACATCTTCATCAAAATACCACAACTAAGAAATCAAAATTTCAATTATTATGGCATTCAGATGGCAGTCACATGGCAACAAGGGTTACTTTCAGTTCAAATGTTTACCTCCCAATGTCAGAGTTGGCTTGGTACTAGCTGTCGTTGATGCAGCAGAAGTAGTTGAAGTCAGCAATCCACCAAGTAGAGGGTTAGTGGCTGAAGACGTGGCAGGTTTTCCTAGGTTAAGTCCACCTAGTGATGAATGAAAAATGTAGGTGAATAATATCCTTTGTATACACAGGTAAACTAATAGACAGGACAAATGTTTGGTTAGTCTTGTCATGCATTTCGTAACGTGGATGAAAAACAACTGCCCCAACAACTATTCCCTTTTCAATCTTTGACAAAACTGTTGGAACACCTCCCACCTTTGTACCATGTGCAGTATGATGTTGTGCATGATTTACAAAACCCCACTTCCCCAGTACAATGTTGTACCCAATGTACAAAACAACCCCCCTCCCTTACAATGTTGTGTCCAAACAAAGTGGTGCATCCCAACTGACATTTTTATCTACAACATTGTACAGGGGAGCGGGGGTGCAGGGGTGTTACAACAAGTTTTGTCCAAATTGTTGGTCAATGACCTAACTTTTGAAATGCTGCCCATAAGAAAAGGAGATGATACTTTATTGTGTGAATTAAATTCATTCTAAAGATTGCAGTACTTGAAAATTTGAAATCAGTTACTACTGCAAGCACTGCACCAGACTGGACACTTAATCATGAATACAAATGATATCCAGATGGTGTCCCGCCCTCTCCTTAAACCTCTCTTTTGGGATGGCCCTCTCAAATATGTGACATTGTGAGGTAATAAGACAGACAGGAGATAGCATTTGAGGATGTACTTCAAACAAAGTTCAGAAATACAAATATAGTTACATTTATAAACTTAGCTACAAAACTCTTCATCAAGACCAGTAGGTAAGGATCGGGTATATATTCCCTGGCATCTCATCAAATTTTGATACATGTACAAATTGCCCTACAAAAGCAAAAGTGTGTTGCTCTTTTTAGTGCCGTAACACAACTTAAATCTACAACAGGCTTTTCAATCATGTGTCAATGCAGAGGTAAGCATCAACACTACAATTCAATGGACACTAATGTTTCCTTTGAAAAATGTACAGTTACAAGTCACATGGTAACCTCGAACACACAAAAATCACTTTGAAGGATTTCTACACCTTACTAACAGTACAACTCAATGACTTCTTACAACCAAATATTTAAAAGTTGTATGATATACTGTACTCAAAAAAAAGAAAAAAAAACACAAGTCCAGACGGTCTGACACAAATAGAAGTTTTCATGCATTTTCAACACCTTTCGTGGGTCACTTTACACAAAATTCCTAAACATTTCCAGGATTATCTGTTATTTTGACATAGCTCTGTCTTCTCCATGCTTGAAGAGTAACTAAAAAATTATAAAAGCCAGGCTTATAGTATTATGAGTCAACCTTTACAGCTGTTGTGACAAACATCTTTCAACATCACTGATTTTTGTATAGTATGAGTAGCACCATCTAGCACTGGTAAATCTCTTACACTACCATCTTCTTCGACCTCTTCCCCCAGGGTGGGAATAAAATGTGCATGGCACTGAAGAGGATCCTTAGCACATCCCTGTTTAAATAGCACCAACAATTTGGGACAGTGTACCATTAAGTGAATCATTATCTGTATAACAAATCTCTAACATGCGAGATATTTACACTGATCTGATTCAGTTTACTTGTTTCATTCCCACCATCAAAGAAACAAATCCTTCTTGGAAAAGATGGACCTGTAAAATCATGGAAATGACTAAAAATAATCTGAAATTTTGTGAGTAACCTGTTGATAATGCTGTTGTTGCCTGTTGTGATGAAGAAGGAAAGGAGAACCCTACTCCAGTTGATGCTGGTTTACTTGCTGCTCCAAAGCTAAGCCCAGATGATGTGGTAGCAGCTGTAGTTATTGCAGCTGTTGATGCTCCTAATCCTCCTAACTGCAACCCACCGCTGCTACCAAACTGCAATCCTCCAGTGGTAGCAGAAGTGGGTTTTGCCTGTGTTGTAGTGGATGGGGTACCCAGTTGAAATCCAGTACTGGCAGAGGTAGATGCTGTAATACTCTGTCCACCCAACTGAAAGCTGCTGGATCCTCCACCCAAAGTCAACCCACCACCAGTAGAAGAGGCGGAGGATAAAGATGACCCAAGCTGAAGTCCTGTTGTGGTACCTGAAGTAGTTTTTGGGGTGCCTAACTGGAAACCACCAGCAGGGGTGCTTGAAGTGGGTGTCCCAAATTGAAATCCAGAAGCTGGAGCTGCTGCTGGTTTAGCATTGTCTACACCTGCTGTAGGTTGATTCCCAAACTGAAATCCAGACCCTGGTTTCTGCATACTACTACCTCCTAAAGTCAGTCCAGCACTTGTGTTGACTGTCAAGAGTAAAAGTTGGAAATTTTTGTTTTCACATTAAAATCAATTTTTGATACCAGGTTTCCACTCTCTAGAGATACTCAAATTTAAGACTTTTACAAAACCAAGACTGCCATTCCAATACCCAAGAATAAGAAAGAAAAGTGTATGGTAGAAAGTAAAACACAGGGCCACAGGCCCACAGCAGTTGTCCTTTGCTTTCAGGCAGTTTACAACATTTTTTGGGCATTGCAACTTAGCTTCACATGGGCTATGACCTAATTAAAATACAGCTGTAGCTATTAGATTTTTCCCTCTGACAACTATAAGATTATGCTTCCATTAACACACTTAGTACACATGACAGCGCCATGGTCTCACACATAGTCAAGTCTTAAAATGTTTAAAGCTTTACAACTGCACTAGCCCATGGGGCACTTGACAATTTACAATATCTCACTAGCCCAAAGGACATTCCTACCAGCTTCCACAAGAACAGGCTAATGTATAACTAATATACTGTACACAGCTCTAGAGCATTTTGCACTAGCCCAAAAACTTTTCATAAATGACAGAGTCACTAGGCTCCACTAGCCCATACATGTGTGAACGAGCTGGCCCCGGGGTAGCTGACTTACATACTGTATTTGTCAAGCCCTGAGTACAGTGCAGTGAATGTATTAAGATTTTCAGTTCTCCAAAGCATATGGCAATTCTTCTCAGGCAGCAGGTTTCACCCATAATTAATAAAGATGAGCTTTGTTCATGTGAAGTTGCATTCTTATGTGGTCCAGGCAAAGCTGTGGTATAATACATTAGGGGGCCCAGCTCCCACTGACCCTCTCTTGGCATTTTCATAAATAAATACCCTCAAAATCACATTGAACTTTTCTTTTATAGTTTCAGTTTAAAAGCAGAGCAAGCACCTTATCATTACCGATGTTAGTAAACCAAAGTAGGTCAAGGCCACATGTTCTTCTTTGCACTTTTAATCAAGGCTAGACCCTTGGCTTAAGTGTTCCTTTACACAGCCCAAGGCTAGCCAATTAATTTTGTCTTCATATACACATTTAGCAACCATCCTGACTACACATCCCACTGTCATGCACACAAAGTGCTTTTACGAATGTCGTAACAAAAGTCTCATAAATGTAGTATACAAATGTATGATGTCGTGAGGATGTGATTGCTTTCGATGAGACGTATAGGCCTACATCTGTATAGGCTATGTAGATCACTCAGACCATATCCTCACACATATGAGGATAGCATAATGGGTAGCTGCAATTAACTCACAATGAAACAAAAACATTGTAAAACAAAATTGTGCAGTAAAGCTTATAAAAACAAAGTGAATGGTTCATTTTAAGTATTTTAAAAACTGTATTTTTTAAACTGTGCATTTGAAAATTGTTACGTGTATAAATTGTAACATCAAAAAATTGAGCGCATTTTCTCAACGTTAAATATAGATCGTTTTTTAAACGATGTGTGTATTTCAATATCTTAAACCCCAATCCCACGATATGAACGTTGTCACTCTGCTCAACTGACAGGAACGAGTGAACGTTGTATAAAAAAGCAAAGTCGGTCATGCGCTAGTTTACTAAGTATTTTACACATCCTCTAAATATTACTGGAAAAGTGATGACTGATACATGGAGGAATCCTTTAACTATAGATAATTTATGATCAGACCAGGACAACTAGATTTTCTTGAACACTTGCATACAACAAGTTTGTAGAAAAGATGTAGTTCTAAGGGTTCATCTCCAATTCACCACACCATATTACGAAGGGTGAAAAAGTGCCCATTGTGTGTTCTTTGCATATCTCCATTCATCATTTCACAAACCGCCTGGACTGCACTCCAGGTAATGAGAAAGATGTGGGAAAGGCCTTCTGATATGTAACAAAAGACTACTTAGCAACCGAGTATAAATGGCAGCTCACAGAAGTGTCATGAATAGGGATGAGCTTTGGGGGAATGAATGGAATTGTTCGTGAACAAGTATTGATTTTTATCCAGTCAAGTTTATAACAGGGATCGACATAAGCGTTACCCCCCTGGCCTGAGGTCAGTGATTTCATCGTGCAGATAGTTAAATTACTAACAAACTAGTATTCTGAGCCACTTGAATTTTGTCACATTACATAAACCAAAACAATGTTCAAGTAAAACTTTTAAACTGTGCGTTTGAAAATTGTTATGTGTATAAATTGTAACATAAAAAATGGAGCGCATTTTCTCGACATTAAATACCGATCGTTTTTTAAAGGATGTGTGTATTTCAATATCATAAACCCTAGTTCCACGATATGAACGTTGTTGCTCTGCTCAACTGACAGGAATGAGTGAACGTTGTAGAAAAAAGCAAAGTCGGCTATGCGCTAGTTTACTCGTCCACCCGAAGGTGCTTCAGTCCGGCAAAGGAGGCATGTCTGACCGACTGCTTACTCGTGTGTGCTTCTGCACTGTGCAGTGCCTGTTCCCTGGCCCTGCTTGCAAATGTTCACACTTAAAAAAAACTAAAAACACTGATTATAAACAGGAAATTCGGGCCGACAAATAAATAGACGCAATTAATGGTAGCATGTGCGTGCACCCGGCTCATGCATGGAAGCTCAAATTCAAACACAAATGTCGATTGGTTAAAACTATTAAATGGAAAGTTTCTAATTGCGAAACTGCAAGCGGCAAGGAGTATGAGAAAGAGACAAATGACCGTTGGTTCTTTCCAAGAAACTGAGGTTGTCTACATCAAGCTGCATTCACACCAAAACAGAAATATGCTGCGTTTTGCGGGCGGGACAAGGAAATGCTGTATTTTTCCCAGGACCGATAGGGGCAATCTTCATTGAAAATTTAGAAAATCTCCTCATTTGTGCTGAGATGTATATACGCAGCAGATTTCAGTTTTGGTGTGAACGTGCCTTAAGGCATTGTCAAGCAGGAAAAATCGAGTGAAATTTTCTCTGGTTAAAAACACAATGAAAACATAGGCTACTGTATGCTAAAACAATCTCCATAGTGTTCATTCGACGGAACTGAATTTTTCCAACTAAACATTAGCATTTGCTGTGCAATCTACGCCAGTTATAAATAGTAGGCTAAGGACCAAGGGAGTTTAAAAGTTACTGGCCCTGCTGGCCAGTGAAGTATCCTTCAGTCGAGCCCTGTTATAGATTCAAAAGAAGAACGCAGGCAATTGTTGGTTTACTTGTTTTTTAATCGAATACGGTAGTAATTTTTATTGGCAGTACTCAATAAGTAAGTTTGTCATATTAAGATTTCTTTCGTGAATATTTCATGGCCCTTGACGTAGACCTACCCTTTGCTACAAATGGCCCCTTCACTTCGGACATAAGCCCTAGTCTATCCTGCATATACTTTTACACAAAAACATGTACCACGCAACTTATTCCCATCGAAAAAGTGCCTCAGCTTCACCCAACCAAAATTCAACTTAATAAACAGTCCCGATTCACGAAGGTAAATATGGTTTCACTACAAGCAGATGGAGAAAATGTTTTTAGCACTACCCTAGACAGAAAACTGTATGTCAGCAGTTGTTAGTCGAATCCTTTGGTTGTTTAGAATTTGGTTCATAGTTTGAATTTTTTACATTTGAAACTGGGTAGCCTGCAAAAGATATGTTACTATAGCAAAGAAATGTGGTAAATAAATCTAGTTATTACGCCGTGTGAGCCTTTTTGTCTTCTAATTTTAAGTCGTTTGGGTAGGAGGGGTGTCTTATTTTGAAGGGAAGCCATGCAGGCAGCAGGGAGCTGGTCAAAATTTCTGACTGGCTGGCTAGCCATCATGGACACAATATGGAGAAGCGGGCCCAATGCCCAACATGCCCTGATACTGAAATGTTTTCTTTGGGGGAAAACCCCTTTCAATAAAAGACGGGGTTAGAGGTGGGTGAGTTTTGATGTAATTGGGTCAGGAGTGGCTCTACACCTTGTCTCACACGTAGGACAGTCTTTCCCCCTCCACGGCTATCGCTTTAGTGCCACGCTTCTCACATCAGTCTACAATATGTGAGAGCCTGGTCTAAGAAAGCCCTATTCTCAAAAAGAAAGTCCGTCCCCCCGGCCTAGCCGACTTGAAATATTCCTAGTATTTGCACCACTGCAATTACACAGGGCTGCCTTCCAGGCCACCCACCACCTATACCAATGGAATAAGTACCCTAAACCTTGACCCTGTTTGAGGAACTTGAGAAAGCAGAAGTTTGCCCATGCCATGTGACCATAAAGCTTAGCCTTTAGCAATGCGATTCATGGTGGTAAATCTTTTGAAAAAGATATTGAACGAATTCCCCGCCCTCCACTTTGTTTATTATAATATTGGCAAATGATCCAATATATCTGGAAAGATAACTGCTTCTTGCAGAACCACGTAACCTTTTACCATATACACACCCTTCTTTCCCTAACTCACTGTTTATTCACCATAGACTGTTTGCGAACTTTTCAGTATTAACCCGCGGCACCATTGAGGTTTTCTTTACTCTGTCATTTGTTTTCAAGCTAATTGAACACACTTACGTATAGTGGAGACCAACCATGCACTTCACGCAGGCTAACAGTTACTATACATGGACGGTAGCCATTTTGATAAAAGTAAATCAACCGAAAAAGTAGCACATTGGGCATCTTTTCAAAATCTGTTAGCTTGGAATGTTATTTTTAAACATTTGATACATGGTAATGTGTGTACTTTGCATAGAATGTGTATTTTCGCTGCAAATTCATGTCCCCTATATTTTTGCTCAGGCAGCTTGCTTCGTTATGACGCAGTTCGAAAGATCTGTTAGGCTATGTTCACTTGATGCACATTGTATGTTAACCTATACCAGGAAGTGAACGGGGTGCAATCATCTCAATGTCACTTGCAGCGTTGCCAGGGATTTTTCTTGGGAATACAACACATGGACCGGGAATGAGACAAAAAATTTTGGGGATGTGTTCTGTATGAATTAAGGGTTATTATGTTGGCCCAGTTGAATGACATTTCTCCTGTGGGCCTGTGACTTGTCCGTGCCCCAACTTAAGTTTAGAAAGTGATTCACCTGAAAAATTCTGGAACTGATAGCTTAACACACCTTCCTAAATTCCCCCATTTTTTAAGTATATAAGGCCTTATTGCCAAAACACATTTTTACACATGTTGGTGGATTGATGCTGTGGGCAGTGGGGGGGGGGGGTAGGAGGGCTTTATAATATTTGAAACAAAATTCCGTTGTCATACGCAAAAATTACTCAATCAAAACTGCAAGAACAATATTAAAACATATATTTTAGGGAAGCATAGTCGAAGGAAGGTGATCTCAGCTGTGCATGGGTCTGAACGGATTACAGAATGTTGTTTAGGACCAATGTGGTGGGGGATCAAGGACCGTGGAGACGGGGGGCTAGGGGAACTTTAGCCCCTGCACTTTTTCAGCTGTGGGCATTTGGGCTGCCTAGCTAAACAGTTGGACAATGTACTCATGAGTGTTTAATATAAGAATGGAACTTGGATCTTTTGGTACAATTAATTCTGAAATTGGCATGTTCTGTTATGGTAGTATGTAGTTACTAGGTAGCTACTATATGTGCATCAGGCACTGCTGCAATGGGAACTTTCATCTGACTGGATAGAAATTCAAAGTCTGCTTGAACTGGGATAAAACCATGTTGTCTCCAGAGAAGAACATATACATGATGGCACCCTTTGTTAAGACACTAAGGGTCACCCAGATAGCATAGTTTGTTAATTGCGCACCGAATTTAATCATTAAGTTCAAAATTGCGCGCCTACCAACGAATTTTAAATGCTTTAGTGACAACTGGGGGACATAATTACCATGAACCCCAAATATGGTTCCTCATAGAGGCTTTACTTTGATGTCATGTGTGCCATTTGTATATGTTTTCGCTTTTTCAAAAATAGTTATAGCGAACATCTTATTTTTCGGTAACGAGTTCAGATTTTGATAAGTTTTGATATATATTCATTTACAATACGTCAAAGTTGGCCAATGTATTTGTTTTTGTTTCAACATTTGTCAGACAAAGCGTGAAAAGTCTACATAGATACTTATTTTGGTCCCTTTTCTAAAAGTTTTTGGGAACCCCCTTTTGTCTTTGTCATTAATTATTGCAATGGGGTTGGAGGTTGTTCCATTATTTGCAAGGGACAATTTTTAACTTCCTTTGGAAAAACGGGTTTTGCAATTAATCGCTAGTAGCTCTGTACTAAAGGTTTATTACACATGCAATCATTCAGCGATTAATCGCTAAACGGTCACAGCCCTACCAGATATTACCAGGATTGGAGCTGCGCTCCTGACATGACATCCTCATCACAAAGAAGTGTGAAGCAAAAGTTCTTCAGCTTGAGGCTGACCGCTGATGGGTAGTACCACGAGAAAAATCCCGTAGATACTTTCACAAACCCATGCAGTGCTGTAAAACCCCACTCATTTAGCAAAGGCAATCATATACAGTAGTATCCTCTCATGTGTACAAACTGAACATGAACACACGACCACGTGTGAGGAGAAAACTAGCTAGCTGACAGTAAGACTGTGGTCCTATCAGCATGCAATAGCATCGTGTCTTGAGTGCTGATTTGTAGGGAGTAATGTCAGTCTAATAATATCACTTGTGTGAATGAGTATTGGTCAGAAGTGCAGTGCAAAGTTGTATCCTGTTATGAGTTGCAAACTTGCGCCATCTGCTAAAAAGTGGTTTTCTACTGACAGCAGACATGTTGCATTCCTGTGTGCTACCTCCAATTGCATACTACTTTAAATGGGTATTTTACACACTGATAACCCTTGAACCATTACTCACCAGGATTAGGTATTGAGAAACCAGAAGTGTTCCCTGCCGGAGTTGTTGCTCCAAAATTAAAAGATGATGCTGCTGGAGTTTGGGCCAGTGTTGTTGACCCAAAGTTAAGTCCTCCAGTTGCTGGTTTAGATGGAGTCTGGCCAAAAGCAAAACCTGATGGCTGGGTGGCCTGGGTGGTAGCAGTAGATGCACCAAACGTATTGGTCTGTTGTTGACCACTGGTTGCTGTATGGTCAATTTAAGAACAATAAATCAAACACCAGTACTATACAAAAGTGTAGCACCAATATTTCTTGTCCTGGTCTATAATTGACTAAGTACAGTACTTGCACAATCAATAAAGAACAACATAAAAGAAACTAAGTCCTGTACAGCAACATTTGTTGCACTGATATTTTTTGTTTGAGTTTGTTGCTGATTGATACTTGTTGCAAGATCAAAAAACAACGGTATGCAAACTACTTAACAGTAGTGTTTTACTTATATGTTTTGTATTGGTCTGTTGTTGAATGTTGACTGATAATTGTTGCATGGTCAATAAAAGAACAGTATGCAAACTACTGTACAGCAGGGTTGTACCAATACTTGCTGTAAAGGTCTGTTGCTGACTGTTACTGTCGCATGGTCAATAAAAGAAGTGTTCAAACCGCTATACAGCTGGGTTGTACCGATACTTGTTGTACCGATACTTGTTGACTGCTACTGTACTTGTTGCATGATCAATAAAAGAATAGTATGCACACCACTATACAGCAGGGTTGTACCAATATAGTTATTGAGAATCTGCTCTTAAATGCTACTGTACTTACTGCATAGTCAACATTACATAGAAAGAATAATAGCACAAACTACAGTACACAAACCCATATACAGTACAGCAGTGATGCACCCATATTACCATACTGATAAGTACAGTTTTAAATTTGACATCTGATAGAACAGTTCTCAATGTAGCACAGTGTACTTTGTCTGCCAAAATTGATCTGAAAACTATTTCAAATTTGCAAGTAGTGTACAGAACCAAGTGCATGATCACTATTACTGTATGTTTGACCTTTAGATAGCAATACCATGGCACTAGGCTTTAGCTTGATAACAGTCATTTGGACGGCAGGAATTTAAGCTTGTCTATTTAATTGCAACACTTCACCAGTATCTCCAATTTGGACATGCTGATCTCAGCATTCTGGCTGTACCGTTATGTATTTAAATATCACTTTTGACATAACTGGGAAGTGCTTGTACTCAGGGCTCTTGCTAAGAAATAGAAATTATACAGCAGGACCGCTATGCAAATTGCAATTTGACATAGCATCTTGTCAACATTGTACAGCAGTTTTTCAAACACAGGTGGTTTGTACACATTAGTAAAACCTTCAATGTTGTTGTCAAATATTTGCATCGCAAACACGCGACCCATTGTAAGAAATTGGATCGCAAGAGTGCTGCTTTTGTGTCCCAAACTGCGATGTGATACCGGCTATCACGAGCCCTACTTGTACTGTACTTTACAAATAGACCTTGCATATGACATCACAGAACAGAAAGTGTGCCCTCCAACTGAGGCATGAGGGGTATCATTGTGAGTGGCTTAAATCCACACTCCAGTGATTCTCTGGGCAGTGAATGCTGATCTCTCAGGCATTGTTGTTGGGTCCTTTTGTAACCGTAACAAAAGGAGTGTCTCAGGCAGCAATCTTTCATGATGGGAGTTCAAGCTCACTTCCCTAAGCCTAATAAATCCTCTCTGCATGCACACAATAACTTTTAACTGAAATCAACCATGTGTGGCAAGCTACTTCTTTTCACACACGTCTGCCAATCAAACTGGTTACTAGGGAAGATTATTGTTGGTCGAAATGTCTGCCCTCTGCTGCTAGCATTAAACTGTGTGTACATGTGGACTGAGCTGGCTTCATCAAAGTGTGCACAAGGTGAACAATGGCAAGCACTTTTATCTGACAGTAGCCTTCAGATAGAATTGGATAGGAACCCTAACTTTGGTTGAACTTGAAAGGTGTTCACATGTTAATTTTTTCCAACGTAATTAGTGAAACAATCATGAAACCAGGGTTAGCGATTGGCGAGGGATTGCGGGAATGGCGCATATAACTCACAATGAAAACTTGTTTAGGGGGAATTCCCGCACAGATTTTGGTATGGACGTATCTTCAAAATTTACTGTAGGCTACTCTCTGCCTTGCATTCAGAATAATTTCAGCTCACAAACTGCACACACTAAGTCAATGCAGCAATGCACTGACCAAACCACATCCATGGATGTGCTTTCCGTAGGAAAATCCCACAAATTCTTGTTGCGTGCGTTCAATGGTTCGCTAAACTGTAATTACCTTGTGCTCTGAGAGCTTGATACCGTTATGGAACAACATAGACTGTCCGTACAGTTTGGTTGAGGCTGCTTTGAAGGAAACAGACTAGACTAGTTTTGACATACACATGTACACAACACGTTAGGATGTATGTGAGCTAGTGCTGGCAGTTCTGAAAGTATCGTAGCTCAAAATTAGGTAAGTAAAGTTTTTGAAAATGTTGTAAAAGGCTTAGTTAGAGTATTTTACCCATGCCTCAAACATATTTTGTGAAATGAATGTCAACTAGATAAGTTTGGATCCCTGTCTAAAACAATGGGGCTTGCTACTAAGACTGCAGCCTTACACCTATAGTGTGTACAACAGTAGCACTGCAATTTGAAAGGACCAAGTGATCGCAGGCTTAACATTTGGGACAATCTCAGAATGTTAGAGGAATACTAAAGTGGTGAAACCTTGTCATCGACCATCAAAAAGAGCGAGTTGCTGAAGAGTGTGTTTAATTTTTTAGCTGCAGCCTATAAAGGTTTTATGGTGATTGCTTAGGGACACTCTAGACCTGAGACCTCAAGTACAATATTTGAAATGAAAGTCCACTGGATGCCTTGTTTCAGAATATCTTCAGCTGCTAAATGCAATCAGTACAGAAGATGGGAGCTTTCCCAGGCTAAAGAATCAGTGACTCCAACTGCCTACAGCCAGGGCATGTATTGTCATTGGTTGTGATGGTATTAGGTTAACTTATAAATTGTCAATAGGCCACACTCTTGCCAACTAGGAAATATAGGAAGAGGTGAGGGGTGGGGTATAGTTACAGTATGTCACTTTTGGTTTGTAAATTTGTACCTTTGGTATGATTCATTTTTTTCTAGGATTTGACGTGGCTAGAATCCCCCTCCCCCGCCCAAGATTCACAGATCCCCCCAAAATTTTAGACCAAGGTGAGAATTCACCCCTAAAATTTTTGCACTGGCACCAACCCTGCATGAAACCAATTTTCCACTGGAAACATGGAGGAAAAGGAGTTGGAGGAGAAGGGAAGGGCTGCTGCTTCCACTGGCCCCACTAGTGCTGGGACGGGTTAGCAAATTTTGAAAAAGAAAAACTTGTAAAGTATTTGCGAAGGGTTAACGAATACTTGCAATAATGGATAACGCCAGAGCTAACTGTAGAGACTAGGGCGAGTGAAACATGTTTCGCTCCCAGAACTAGTTGTACTGTAGCGGGATCGCGAGTGTACGGGGATAGATTATTCCAACCTTCAACTACAGTACTGAAGGATGAGATCAACAATGGGCCTATTCATAGTGTGAGTCAACTGTGTGCACAAGGTGAACAATGGCAAGCACTTTCATCTGACAGTAGCCTTCATCAACCAGCCAATGCACAACTTACAACATGGTCAATACAAATTTTATGTGTATTCTCGGATGTAGTTAAGTCAATGGAAGTCCCCATTGAGTTTGTGTTATGATCACGATCACTGCTTGTGTCTTGGTACTGTATCTTCTCATCCCGTCTTGTGGCCAGTGCCTGTGGCAGTTCATTTTTTTGCCACACCGCAAATTTTACTACTACTAACTACTAACTTTAAATAACAGTGTTTCTTGTGTAAAATAACAAACAATTGGTTGATTAAGTTGATCTTGAGATGTCACATTTGTAAGATATCTGAGAGAGTGGATTGAAAGGCTTCTTTGCGAGTATTCCCATGATCAATTTTCGTATTACCGATTTTCCTCAATTGCATACGGTTAGTGAGTACCCCCAATTCTGTCCCAGCATAAGGCCCCACCTCACATCCCTATGGACATGCCATATAAAGCAGGGTGATTAAACATTTGCATAAAAGTTTCATTTGCAGTTACATTACTGTACCTCCAAATGAAAAGCCACCAGATGTCTGTCCTGTTGAACCAAATGAAAATCCTGAACTGGTAGTTGTGGTGGTGGGTGCAGTGGACCCAAAAGAAAATCCACTTCCGCCAAAATTCATGATTTTGATGGACGTTTTCGCAGGAGAATGGTAGGTTGAAACTGTTAATAGACTATTCACTGTAAGACAGCTGGACTTCCAAACCTGTGCAAAGAAAGAAAAACAGAAATAAATCTCTGAATTCTGAGTTACAAGACAAATAAACACAAAATGTCCAGTTTCCAGTGGGCATGCAAATATGAAAAGCCAAGACAGCTTTGTAAAGTACTACGTACACTACAACAGGGATGTGTCAATGTTATTCTGAGTACAGGGCATGTTGTCTACACCACAGAAATTTGTGGAGCTAAATTTTAACCATCCTTGAGAGAATCTTTGGCAAGTTTTACTCAAATGAGAGGGTGACTTTCTTGATGCCTGGGATAAATTTAGTCTTGGAACAACAATGTGAGAGGGCAACTTTCCCAGTGGCAAGTTTGTATGAGCAAGGGATTAATAACTTAGAGACTAATTTGTTTGGCACAGCATTCATGTTTAATAAGGTACAGTCGCTCATTTTTTTTTCCATACTATTGGAAAATGCGCTACACAGCGTGCTATTTTTTACGAAAAATTCTGATTAGAAGTGGTTTTATGTCCTGAGTTTTGCCCAAAGGGATGTACGTTGTTCTTTCCCATCTGAAAACATGGTTGAAAGAAATCAGTGAGGTTCACAGTGAGAGTAAGTGTGTACAAATAGGCCAAGTTTTGAGTTTTGTTCTGAGACGTGTCCTACCATGTTAGTATAGCCTACTGTACAGTGTACAGTATGTACGTAGCCTACTATGTGAGGCCTGGTGTAACAAATATTTGTGTACGCAATGCTGAAGTGCAGCAGTAACCTTGGCTGGAGATGCTCATGTCCTCCTTTTGGGAGTTTTGAAATGGTCACCCTACGCAGAAAGTACTATGCGTAGGAACTTTTAAGTACTGTAGCTTTCGGCGACCGATAATATGTGGGAAGACTAATGTAAGCTCACACCCAGATAACATAACATCACAAGTTTAAGGGTAAAGGAGGGCAAAAGCCCCATAAGATGCCCTTACGCAAAACTTTCATGATAAGCCCTGGAGATTATGCACTTCAAGAATAAGCCGAGTGGCTCTCCTCTGAACTTGTTCTAAAAGAAACGTGTCCTTTTTATAAAAAGAATTCCAAGCATGCACAGCATAATCTACAGTAGGTGTGGCCTAACCAACTGCTTAAATAAATTCAACACAATATCTTTACTAAAATTACTGAAATTCCTCTTGATCAATCCAAGCACAATGTACCAGCAGTACAGTAGCTGCACACTGCCGAGCAGGCTTCTGATCACTTGTAATGACAACATCTAGGTCCTGTTCAGAAGTCACATAACTCAAAATACTACCAGCCATGGTATAATCTTCACTCAAATTTTTAGATCTAAAGTGAAGAACTTTGCATTTATCAGCATTAAAAGACATTTGGGTAATTCCATAAATAAGGGTACCAGTGGTATGAAAATGCTTTAAATGAGAACTGTCTTGTGAGTTTAATCCACATGGTCATTGCTCAATGCTGTACTTTTATTTTGCCACCATTATTAAATTTATTACACAGTGTCCACAAAAATTGTATTGTCAACATAAATCTTCCTAATTTTGGTGAAAAATGAGCCAAAATCAGGACTTTTCGGGGCAAAAATTATGACATTAGGAGGTACCATTTAAAAAGCTGGATTTTGCCTTTATTTAAGGCTTTTCTTTTCTAATTTTTGCAACAAAATTGTTGACATCATGTCAATTGGGACAAAAAAGCATGCTTTCATAAAAATAGTCACATATTTCCAACAGAAAAAAAAAGAGGTTCCTCATGTAAACTTTGGTGTCCCCCTTTACATAAGGAACTTTTGTGCCCTTTTTTCAATAGTATTGTCCATGTGAACTACTCCAATTGTTTTGAGTGTTGTGGATTTTTGATGTCTGGACATAGCTTAGTGCATGTGAAAATTTGTCCATAAAAATTTAAACAAAAAAAAAAGAAAAAGCTTTTTTCAATTTCCACACAATGTTTTGGTGTCCCCTGGAAAGTTACATCGGGAACCTTTAGAAATGAAAAAACATATTCTCCAAACTTACTATGTTTTATTTTTCTAGCTGAATTATTATATTTCCATAAGGCTCTTATTATGCAGTTTGTAGAAGTTTGCCAACTTTTTGAAATTTTAAAATATCAGGTGTTTTCAGTTTGGTGTCCTCCCTACCCCAATTACACGAGGAACGGATGTTATTGCACCGCGAAATTGAGATAAGATGATGGATTGAGTAAAAAACAAATTTTTTAGCATCAAATTATTCAAATAATTTTAAGGAAACACATAAATTACAGGAAACAGATCCATACATGTTTTTAATGTGATTTAAGTATTTTAGTGTGCCCCTTTACATAAAGGAACCAATATTTTTCCATAAATAAGGCCAATTAGAGGGTGTGCACAATTCCTGCACATATGAATGGGACTAACTCAACACCATTTTCAAATAAATATATAACAAATAAAAAAATTGTGTCTTTAAAAATGGTGATTCATGAATTTAGGGCCAAAAATGCCATGTCATAGTTTGGTACTGTACCCAAATTTATGGAATCACCCCTTTGCAAAGTCTGAAACCAAGTACTGTAAATAACCTGTACAAATCTAAGTCCTTTTGCAACAGTGAAGCATCCTCATCATTTACTTTCCTATAGAACAGTGGTTCTCAAAGTGGTCCCTACTGCCCCCTGGGGGCATTGGGAAGTCTTAAGTGGGTGCTACAGAGTACACAGGGAATAGAGGGGCGTTGGCACTGATTTGGGGGTCCCTGACGATTGAGACACATCCCTGCTATGATTTAGGGCACAATAAGGCATCCAGGGGCTCTTGGGACAGAAAAAATACATTTTGTGACCCAAAATTATCCAAAAATGGCATTGGAAATTCAATACCTTCAACCCCTATGTCCAATTTCTTTTGCATTTGGTTTATATTGTAAAAGAGACATTTCTTGTTAGAGCTATTTTTTAATCCCTATACATATCTTCAGCAGTGTTCACTCTAGGGCTCAAAAACTATGGGGGAATTCCCCCCTTCCTAATTTTTTTGTGCAGGATTTCAAATTCTATGGGGGATTTCCAGAAATTATAAAACATCAAAATGAGTGAATCAGTAATTTATTAATTAAATGGGTCATGGTCTTGTTTGACTCATTGATTTCTGATTGTTCTTCTGTGTCACAGTCTCACACACAGGTTCAAGAGATCCAAATTAACATGAAGTGGGCCTATGTTGGAATTTGTAAAAGAAAGAGTGGGCCGCGAGGTCTGCTCAGGAATTTCCCACAGACAATTGCTTTTGTTGCAGGACTTGGAAAGTCAGTGCGAGAATCCTGCAATCATGCACCTTAGCGTGAACACTGATCTTCAGACAATGTGATCGCTCGCTTGAGCGTCTGAGTCTGAATGGTTGGACGAGAGGAGGGGTAGGAAGAGGAGGGACAGTTCAAGATGGTCAAAGGGGACAGTAGTCTAAAAAGTTTGAGAACTACTGCTATAGAGCTTAGTGTCATCAGCAAACTTACCAATACTAGATGTGAGAGAACTATCAATATCATTGGTGAAAATTAAGGAAAGAATTGGGCCAAGAACAGAACCCTGTGGAAATCCAGTTGTAACTTCTTTCCATGATGAGAAATTACCATTGACAAATGACAACTACACTGTCCTCTGAGATCTACCAAGAAGCCAAGATTAGATCCAGTCAGCACACCTGCCCTGGATACCTAACTGATGCAGTTTCACCATAACTCTACTTAACAGAACTTTATCGGTTTTGAAAATCAAGGTGTACACAGTAAATGATATCAACACAGTGACCAGAATTAAGAGACGAAGAGACATCCTCAAGAAAGCTCAGTAAATTAGTAACACAAGACCTATTAGGCAGGAAACCATGTTGAGACAGATTCAGTAGACAATTACCTAAAAGATTACTGTAAGGCACATAATCCTTGACCACAGACTCCATAACTTTAAACACTACTGTACACTGGTTAAACTAACAGGCCTGTAATTGTAAGGCAAGCTCCGATTCCCTTTCTTGAAAATTGGAGTAACATTTGCAACCCTCCAGTCTGCAGGAATGAAACTTGAGTCTAGACGTCTTTGAAAAACAATACACAGAGGGACTGACAAAACCTCAGCGCATTCGTGTAGAATGGAAGGATGGATCCCATCTGGCCCAGGGGACTTGGTAGCTTTTAAACTCCTAAGTTTATTACAAACCAATTCCTTGGAGAAAACAACATCCATGTGAATTGAGCTGTTGGAACCTCAACAAAATGCTACAACAGAAGACTCTTTGGTAAAGACAGTCTATACAAAATAATCATTCAACAAATTACAGTAGCCATATCCTGATGGTCATTGACTACGGTCTCTATTCCCAACACCCTCTTTAACTTTCTGCTTAGACCTACAGTAACATAAGCATGAAATGATGTAGGATTTACCTTAAACTCCCTAGCCAACTTCCTGTCAAACTTAGCTTTGATGTCTTTCACCAAATCCTTTATTAGGAGTTCCTGGTTCTCATAAACTGCAAAATCTGAAGAACTCCTAGTACTGTATCCCTGTAGTGACGCCAACAGTTACGCTTTTTCCTAGTTGCTCCAAGGACCTCCCTTGCAACCCACACTGGCCTATGATTATGGAAAGCTTTCTTAAGCTGGATACACAGCTTAGTGGTATTAACAACAATGTTATGGAAAACGATCCAAGCCTCAACAGGACTTATTGTAAGACAATCGAGCAGACCAATCTATAGAAAGGTGCTCTTTTACCCATCTACTGTATAATCAGCTTTACTACTGTACTGTAAAATCTAGAACAAGCTTATAAGTACGTTCAAGTTTGCTAAAATAACAAAGATCAAAGCTACACCGTAATAAGGATGTGGTCACTAGACCCTGTTTTTACCAGAATTCATTACATTCTTAACCATATTATCCTCAGTTTTAAACACCAAGTCCAGACAATCAGCTCCATGCGTAGGGAAGAGAACATGCTGGGTGAAGATACAATCAGACACAACCTCAAGGAAATCCCTCCCATGTGCTCCACTTAAATAGGTATATGCCAATCAGGGCTGGCCCTAAGAAATAAAAATTGTATAGCAATTTGCAAATCGCTATGCCAATTGCAATTTTGCATAGCAGTTTTTCAATGTTGTATAGCAGTTTTTCAAACAAGGGTAATTTGTACACATTAGAAAGTATTACCTTCAATGTTTTTGTCAAATATTTGCATCGCAAACATGTGATCCATTGTAAGAAGTTGGATCGCAAGACTGCTGCTTTTGTGTCGCAAAATGCGATGCGATACCGGCTATCACAAGCCCTGATGCCGATCACAATCAGGGAAATTTAAATCCTCAAATACAACTGCCTTTTTGGAAGAGACCTTCCTGTTCAGCTACGTTTCAAGTAACCTTTGATTATTTTCAGCACAAGAATTAGGTGTACGATAGATAATACCAATTACCAAACAAGCACCACTCCCAAAACCAAAACATAGTTTGCACCATAAGCAGTTTGAAATGCCAGAAGAGAACTTGTCAGTGACATCAACACAATTCAGACTTTCCCTGACATAAAGCAACCCCCCCCCACACACACACACACACACACACCTCTACCTCCAGCTGTGTCAACTCTGTCTTGCCTAAAAATTGTGTACCCAGGAACCTAAATTTCGGAATTGCTACAGTAACCTGACTATTAAGCCAAGTCTCAGTGACACCTATAATGTCTGGATTGTCCAGATTAACATCAGCCAGAAACTCATCAAATTTTCTAAAACTGCTACAAACAATGGTAAACATGACTTAGAGCCCAGAGACTATCCTAGATGAAGGTTTACCTCTATTACTGACAGGATCCCTACGACTACAATTAACAATTACAGTACTGACAGACCTCACCCCTGAATCTACGGTAGTTGGACAAAGTTCTGAGAGTCAACAGGCCTACTAACTAGCCTACCCAACTAATTTGCTCCAGCATCAGATACAGTACTGTAAAGCAACCTATCTTTACAGAATACATCCCCCTGTTTATGAAGGCAGCCCAAGTATCCACAAATAGGTAGCAGCCAGGGTACTGTACATTCATTCCTCAACCACTTGTTGAAACTCTAAATCTTCCCCCAAGAGACCTTCCTGTCAAAATGTGGGTTAAAATGGCTAAAACACCCTTTGAGCCTGTAAACTTCAGCTTACAAATCAGTTCCTGGAACTTCGACCTACTGTAAGCAAACCTTGAATATCACGAGAAAGATTATTCGTTCCCACCTGTATAGCAACCACTTCTTCATTGCGGCCTAAAACTGTGTTTCCTCTGGCTGAGACATCCTCAGTTCATGCTCCAGGTGGGCAAATCCTGACCCTATTCCTTTACTCCCCCTTACAAATTTCCCGATCAATGTACTGTAGGCTAGGGCTGTCACGTTTTAAATGGTTAAACGACCGATCAGCTGTTTAGACGGTGCCACTTTCTCCCACACATTTAAACGGGTTTCCCTTTCTAAAGAACAACAGAAATTTTATTAGTACTTTTCCTCCCCCACATTTTCTTTCAAAGCTCTCATTTAACAACAATGTTTATTTGCCAATTCAGTGACCAAATAAAGCTTCGAAAATAAACTGTCGGTGACTCTCCATTCATAGCACATTATTTCGTGATTGATTTTCACCTACTCACAGTAAGCCTTCTAATTCCCATTAACAAAATGCAGTGCCTTTACATCCTGTTCGAAGCTGAGTAGCCCAAATCTGCTTA
>WURT03504307.1:0-21671 GCA_009936505.3 Holothuria glaberrima | reverse complement strand
ATTTCCTTAAAAGTTCACGGCCTCTGCACTCTTTCAGAATAATGCTGCGCTCGGTACGTACTGTCTCAAACGTATTCACATTGTTCATCTGTGAGGATTCTACAATTAAACCAGTTGTTCGCGTGAATATAGACGTGAATTCAGAGGAACACATCATTGAAAGAATGTGAAGCAAGGACTTCTTTTCGCCTTCCTCTGCTCTTGATAAAACATATTTTATGAAAAGAGAAAACTTTATTGAATTACCAGTTAGCAGAACCGGCTGCACATTTTAATTGGCAGACCGCACATTCTTTTTTTTTGGGGGGGGGGGGCATTGATGATAGATTCCAGGCACTGTATTGCTTGTCGTAAGCATGGGCGGCGATCCGTCTTTAAAAGTGGGGGGGAGGGATATACTGTCAGCGACACTATCTAAGCGAAGCACCACCATCGGTTGGCGCGGAGCGTACAAAGAAAATTTTGGTCAAAAATACCCCCAAATAAACGGAAGTGGCCGTTTGCAGGCTTTGCAACGTGACACTATGACAACAAGTATTCCTAAAACCCGGAAAGGGCCATTTCCAGTGATCTGGGGTATTTTTAGCAAAATTTCTACGCTCCGCGCCAACTGATCGTTACGCTCCGCTTAGATAGTGCCACAAACTATTTCCGGAAATCAGAACACTTAACTTTTTTCCAGACTTTTTACAATAGGCTTTTTTAAGGAAATATTTCTGACAGTTGTCCGTACCATGCACGTTGCAAAGCCTGAAAACGGCCATATCCAGTGATCTAGGAGTATTTTTGGCCAAAATTTTCTACGCTCCGAGTCAACTGTTCGTGGCACTCCGCTTAGATAATACCACTGACTAGATCCGGAAATCAGAACACTTAACCTTTTTCTAGACTTTCTTTTACAATATGCCTATTTTTTAGGAAATACTTGTTGTCATAGTGTCACGTTGCAAAGCATGGAGAGGGCCGTTTCCGGTGATCTGGGGGTATTTTGACCACAATTTTCTTTTTACGCTCCGCGCCAACCGATCAGTGGCGGCGGAACAGGGGTGGGGGGCTAAAGGTATGTTCAGCCTCCCAATTTTTTCAGACATGAGATCCATATTCCAAGGCTGGGTACATGCAGCTTAGAACACTTAGAACACCCGTCGGGAAGTGTCGTTTCCAGGCTTCCGGCCATCTGAGGGTTTGTAAATCCAAAAATTTTCTTGTGCGCTCCGCGCCAACTCATGGTGGCGCTCCCTTTAGAAAAATATATTACCATTTTTCATAGATTGATATTTTTTTCATTAATTGAGAAATTACAGACATGAGATCCACATTTCAAGGCTGGTTACATGCACCTTAAAAACACTCGGGAAGTGCCGTTTTCGACCGTCTGGAGGGTTTGTAAAACCAAAAATTTTCTTGTACGCTCGGCTCTAACTGATGGTGGCGCTCCGCTTAGATAATATATCCCCCTCCCCCCACTTTCAAAGAAGGATCGCCGCCCCTGGCGGGGACTAAAGAACAAAGGGGTAAAGTACTTACCAAGTGACTAAAACATCCGTTGAGGATGTTCTTCTTTCGGCGTTTCTTGACAATCACATATCTCATTTGGTTATCCCCATGTCTTTCTATTCAACCCCCTTCCATACAGAGCTGCAACTCGATTTGCAATACCGTTACTTAAGTACATACTTGTTCTTTAGCACTTGTACATTTAAATGGTAGTCTACTTAAAATCAATTCTGCTATTCCATCCCTGAACTGTATATGATTCTTTTTTTCAAATACAGATCTTAACATGTTCGCCTGAAACTTCGTAATCTTGGATAACTAAAATGTTTAACTTGAACAAAATTAAGGAGCGCTTCGCGAGTACTCACCGAAGATGTTTGTTCGGTATTAGCTACTGCGGTGTTATAATTGTTCTAAAATACGGCCCATTTGCCCATCCCATTCACACAGTCCCCCTGCATTCGACATCTGAAAGCCGACGCCTATTTTTAGCCCAAAAGTACTTACCCTGACTTTATTTTGGAACATCCGCTAAAATTTTTTTGAACATGATGTTACCGGATACGAAAGGTAAATTAAGTAGTTTCGAGTTCTGAATGAATTCAGCATCCAGTAACAAGAGCAGGGCCGGATTTACGAACTTGGAGGCCCTGGGCACGAACCTTTGTTGGGTGCCCCTCGAATGGTCATTTAGCTCTTTGAAAAAAAACTGATAGGGTTGATTTGGCTATACGTGTAAACATACCTCTTAAGTGGCTGGGCGCTCTAATACAGACCCTAAATGTTCAACAGTTGTAGGCTAAAAGCCAGATGTATCATCGCAGTGACGAATTCAGACTTTGCCTGAGAAGAGCGGAGAGGGTAGGGTAAGATTGTCAAAGAGCTACTGATACAGGCTGGTGGCCTGAGGGTAAACTTTTTTTTCAGAAAAAAAACTAGCAAGGTGCGATTTGGTGCATTTTAGCTGTTAAAATTAATTAGGCTTACTTTGTATTACAGAACCATAACGAAAATAAAAATAACTGAAACTAAGCTAGACCTAGGCATAAGGCGTTTGGGACCTTTTTAATTAAAAAATGTTTGAATTTTTAGACCTATACTCAGATGTCATGTTGAGTAAAGTAATATAAAACAAAGTGTGATAGCGGAGGGACTAAGAATTGTCGAAAAGGAATAGGGTGGGGGTAAACTCTTGGACCAATTTGCATAAGATTCAGGCGTGGAACTAGTAGGTTTTGCGCAAAGAAGGACACCTTTGTGACTTTGGTAAACAATGGAGAACAGTACGTAAGCGAAGCGCCACCGATGGTTGGCTTAAGAAAATTTTGAACAGAAATACCTCCTAGATCACCAGAATTGGCATTTCCCAGAGCAATTTGCCTGAGTAAAGACCAACATTACAGGCTAATAGCCTATATTACTGTTTTTTTTTTTCATTTTTTTCCTCGGTATAGGCCAGTAAGGGGTTCATGTGTCCCATGGTTGCCCCCTATCACTATTAACCCGTGCAGCTAACTGCACAAGGAGCGTGTGGAAATTTTCTGTCTTATTGTTTGTCTATGAAAGACATTTGAGCTTTGTCTGGGAAGTTTATACCAATTAGGACTACAATTTTACGATCAGGACAATTCATAAGGAATACAAATAACTTTTTTTCTTCATCATACAAAGAACGCGTCTGAAAACTGAGACCACGGCATTTTGAATATCAGAATATAGCAAGGTTTTTGCCATTTTCAAAGATATCCAGTAGCGACGATCTTCCGCGACCAATTGGACCTCATCGTAGGAATTGCATGTTTTTTGTGAACATAATGTTCTTGACTCTCCGCGTGTTTGGTCTAGTGGTAGAGCACCCGCCTCTCACGTGGGAGGCCCGGGTTTGATTCCCAGGTCGAATCATACCGAAGACTTAAAAAAAATGGAACCTTCTGCCGTTGTGCTTGATGCTCCGCATAAGAAGAAAAAAGAAGCCAGTGAACCACAACTGGAAAAAAGGCCGTGGCCGGCTAGACTTGAACCAATTGGTTGGAAACTGGGCCGTTAAACCTCATCTAACTAACTAACTAACTCAGGCCATTCCGCCACATCCAGTTCATTCTTTTCGGAAGAGGGGGGGGTGACTTGACACATGACTTGACAACATTTGGGGGCTCATGTGTGGCCTAAGGATATTTAAATTTTAGCTGAACGGCATGTCCCGATGACCCTAAAAATATGATTACTTAGTTTGTGGGGCCCCATTAGTGTGGGACCCCTGGGCACGTGTCTCGCTGGCCTATGTTCAAATCCGGCCCTGCTGGCACTTTCTCTATCTGAGAGTATATATTTTTTCCCATCATTTTATATTTTCACTCCTCCAATTTGGGGCCCTGAATTATGGGGCCCTGGGCCCGGGCCCATCCTTCGCAATGGGAAATCTGGGCCTGAACAAGAGTATTGTCACGTGATATAAAATGGCTTTTTATGAGTACGGATAGATGTATCATCATTAATTGACATTAAAGCGACTAAATTTTCCAGTAAAACTATTCTAAATGTACTCGAATACCAATCTGCTAAATGCCATCATAGGCCATTTAAACTTAAAGATGGTTATTTACTCCATTGTACCAGGGAGCTTCAATCTTTCAGCCGGCCCTGATTGTAATACCGCAATTTTGAAACTTTTCCTATAGAATTTCAAGGGGCTTTGCCCTTGTTGTTCCTACTCGGAGTGGTTCGAAAACCCTGCCAGGTGCCCCAAACATCCCCTCTCACCCTGTATGGGAACTTTGCTGTCATTCTTCGTCCCTCCGAGTCTCTCGGAATTAGTCCTGGATTCACGGCTGCATGCCGGGTTCTTAAGTGTTGAGGTTGTAAAACGTAAGGACATGGACAATCAACGAAAGCTATACCTTATTTAAGAAACGTACTTACTGGAATAGCTCCGTTCATCTAAGCATGACCTTCCAGAAAAAATACCGCTTGCGGTCAACCTGCCCGTGTTTGGTCAATAAACTGATAGCTACAAGCAGGGGGTTATAATTACAACTCCTTGCTGCAAGCCACCGTACCCGACCGGCGTACACTGATATTAAGGTTTTTGCGTGATTGAGGAGAAACACAGCGTAGTTTTGAAAGACATATTTTAAGACAATCGAAAGATTTAGAGGATAAATTCAATATTTCTTTTTTGGTATTTTGTTTGGATATTGAAAAGGTCTCCCTGCAAAGTCTGGATTCAACTTTTGTAATGAAATTTGGACAGTTTTATTTGAGCTTCCTCGCGCACGGTTTACACTTCGCGTCTAAGGACAATACTATACAAGGAATAAAAAAAAAAGTTTTCTGAAAACAAGAAGTACATCTTCAACCCCCGTAGACTCTGGGCATTAAGAGGGCAACATTTTCCAAGCAAATATAAAGAAAACGGTAACGTGCAAAGCATTATCGACAGGAATTGAAGTATAAAATTCTTGCTTTACATTCTTTTCGAACAACAAATTTTCAAAGCGCTTGGCAAGCACCCATGATAAGAAGATCCTGAAAGCTCGAAGTCAGGCAGTGGAGACACAGGTGCCTGTACGTGCATGTACGTTGTAGTGTACTGCAACAACTGTAGTGTAGTACAGAGAAGTAGTGTAAATATGTGCCATCAATATGGTCGCCTCAGCAAAAGATGACTTCATGTGACATGGTCTATTCGAACCCCCTTGTGAAAAATCCTCCGTACATACCTGCCTCTCTTTACTGCAGACGTATACATTTACCCCCAAAGATAAACATCCCTGAGTCCAGGATGGTGTATTTTGTAAAGTTTAACTCCCATATTTCAAACGTCAGTCCAACATAAGCTGTGGTCCTTTTGCGTGATATTGAGGACTAAAATACCTTTGAAGAGTCATAAACCACTTTCAAATAGCAATTTGCCTACAAAGGATTATGAGAAAAACTTTCAGTATGAGTCTTTTTTGTCAAAGGCATTTTACTGTAACCAAAAAATGACACGCATTTGAACTCTCTTCCGTAATCGTTTTGTAAGTACTATTTGGCATGGAGTCTATTGAAGGGAAAGTACACGGTGCACTGAGAGCACACAGTTTTGAATTTTTGATCCCCTCCTCCCTTGGCTAAGGGCTTGATACAAAATTAGCTTCTTAATTACAAGTCCTACTACCCTATTCTCTCCTGTAACAACTTACCGAACAGTTTAAGAATAGGCCTACCTGCGTCTGTTATGCAAGTCAACGTACAGCTACTTTCTCTTGGTGTAATAAGAAACCGTTGTCGCATACGACCATACAATTTCTGAGGTGTATAAAGCAAACAACACTGGGCATGATGGTTGAAATTTGCCAGGCCTATTTTACTCACACCTTTAAAATGGTAAAGTCAGTTTGAAGAAATGGTTGGTCTATGAATCAAACAAGTCGTATTCCTTACCTTAAACTTTAAACACACTGCTGCGAAAGGATTCGATTAGCTTTTCCCGTCAGTTTAGCTTGGAACCGTGAAATAAATAAGACGTGATTGTGACAAACACAGTTTCTTACACCTCAATAGGTGGTATACATAAAGGAGGCGCAATTACTTAATGTTTGTAGTGACTTGCAGACTCAAAGAACAATACTGCAAATGGTGGTCGACATTTTTCAGGCCTATTTCTCTCACACCTTAAGAACAGCAGACCTGTCAGTATAAAGACAGTTGGCCTATGATTCTAGCAAGTCGCATTCCTTACCTTAAAATGTAAATACACTGTTGCGAATCGATTCGATTAGCTATTCCTGCTTGCTCAGCCTGGTACCACGAAATGAATGAGATCCGAGTTGTATAGAGAAGAGGGCGCAATTGCTAAATGTTTGAAGAGACTTAATCAAGATACATCGATATCATGTGACATAGTATGGTCATTATCGCATACTTTAACTGGATGAAACTCATTTCAAAGGAGGATACAAAATAGGATTACTGACACTTACATTAAGATCTTATTAAGTAAAGAGAGAATATTGTAATGTTAAAAACAAACGCAATAGCAAAACGCAGCCCAGCTGAAAATGGCGGTTGGGTTCTGTTTAAATTTCAGTTGGGCCTGACCTGGACTTGCCCGTGTTTGAACTGGACCCAGAAGGACTTCAACCGGACTGGACTGGAACCAGTTGATTTTAATAGGATTTTTCTATTATCACGATTGCATTGGAAGATTGCAGAGAGCACTGAACTCAGTAAAAATGGGAAATAACTAATTACTTTTCCACAATTTCGTTCCGCCATTAAAAACGTCAAGGACAACTTTACATTCCAGTAACGTTGTATGGACTATTGCATAGTAAATAAGGATCAAATTAACGAGCAGGGTCGTAAACGTTCAAGGTTTCTTAATTTTAAGGAAGATACAATTAAGTAACTTTGTCCCTCAGCAGTAGACGGCAAAAACTGACGTAAAACATCCCCATTTTAAAATGGAACAGTCACCTAATTACGCAACAAAACATTCCTTTGTTCTAAACCTTAAAAAATTGTCCAAAAGCAGTGATATTTTTCTTCCAAAATCGTCCAAAATGGGAAGGACGAAAATGGGAAAAGAAGAAAAGGCGTCCAAACTCTCCACAATCGTTCCCTTTTTTCACGGGCAGTTTCACGGATAAGTTATCCATTTTGAATTAGTTTCCGTAATTGCACCCCCTCCTTCGTGTCTTCCTTATCTGTCTATCTACTTGTACTCTTTGCAAGTTATTTCCTTTTGCTTTAGCGCCAACAAAACAAAACGTAAGATAGCATCCGCATGAGGTAACCATGGAAAAAAAAACATTGCTTTCATGGTGCAGCTACAGCGTAGCTTTGGTGTGTGAAGTGTATCACTAACAAGTGCTAAAGAAAACACAATTCCTACAAAAGTGTGGAAGGGTTGAACCGTTCTCGAAGGTAAGTATGATTTCCTTTAATTTTTAAAAAAGTTCATAAACCTATTGTAATAACATAAGTTTGATTTGAACCACATGCTCCGGATTCTAAACAGCCTATCAGCAATGAGTGTGAAATATGATTCGCTTTTCAAATTTATATATGTGTAAGCTACATGTTAAGTTTGACCCCACTTGCATGTTTTGAAATAAACACATTTTTACGTCATGTTTATTATATACGGATTAATACCATATACGGGAAATGACAGACTCAAAGCTTCTTGACAGAGACATTCTGCAACCCGCTGACACAAATTTTCCTATGTCTTTTCTCTGGGACGGCTAATAATAAAAAAGAGCGAAGTAGTGATATGGAATCCCCTCCCCCTTCAAAATAGACAGACTTTACAGTATCCTTCGATGCTCTTGTTTTTGAAAAATGTGATCAATGTTGTAACTTTTAGAATGATTACGGCTAAAGTTTATTTTTAAAAGTTTCTTGATCATAGTTTGCAATTAAGGTGCACTTTCGAACAATATTTGTGTGTGTATCACAAGCAAAGTACCAGCGTTGGTGCTCACATGAGCATAGAAAACCTAGTAAATAATGTCCTCTAGCCTAACTTTAATTACATTTAGGAGATGGGTCGTCTTCATGTCCTGCATACAATGTAATGCATAGTACAATAATTGACCAAATGAAATGAGCCCGGATTTGCTCTGCAGGGGAGGGGGAGGCTGGCAGCGACACAAGTTCCATTGGGAGCGACGGGTGTCGCAAAAAATGTCGACGGAGGGTGCAGAGGGAATTGGAAGAAGACTTATGTGCTATGATGTAACATGGAAGGGAATACATTGCATACTATTCATATATGTTTGAAATACCGAGTTATCGAGTTTTTCGGGAATTCTGACCTGTTGAATGGCATTGCTAGAGAAAATTTTGGGATATATATGTCAGACGCTATACTCATTTTAAACAAAAATAGATGGAAGCAGTTGACCCTTACATGGAATTGTGTATTCCACCTATGGCTTTCTTCACAAGAGGGCAGATGCGTTTACTTTTTAGCTATCTAGAAATAAATTTATGTACTAGACTTATACAAGAGACCCTACAGAGCGCAAAAGGCTCCGAAACCGTTGTCTTCTTATTGAAGAAATCTCCTCTTGCAAACAAAAGACGTACGATTGCAGCTGGTCACCCTCAAGAATAACGTACTTCGTGGGTGCCGACGAAGGTCACCCCAAGAAATCGAAAAAGTTCCAAGAAGCAGCCCTCTCAGCGGAGGAAGGAATAGGGCTCTCTGCCACAATCTGGCGCCACCCCTAATGAGGTCTAGTAAACAAGAAGACCAGTCAAGAACAGTTTTAAAAAAAACAGAAACGTCGCTGTTAGCGTTTAGGCAGTAATGGTAATGCAATTACTGAATATACATTTGATTCAGAAAAATAACTTTGCAAAGGGGTTTAAAGCCATTCGACACTAAACATTTTCAGGCATACTCCTTTGGATTAATATACCATGACGCAAGATATTGAAAAACTTATCTTCCGACCAAAAATGGTAACAAAATGAGCCGTAAAACCTCATCTAACAAACTAACTTTTACATCTTTAACACATCAACAATTAATTTGTGTCTGCTCTTGAGTATTCTTTTAAGCATACCTCCTTCCATGACCCTTAAAGTCAATCAAAAACTATGAGTTACACTTGGGTAAAATGAAGTGACATTGAATAAATGATCGGTTCTGTTAATAAAATACAGGAGTGCTTTGCTTCCTCTATTGAAAATCCTTTTTCAGGTAGCCCTATACTTATCACTTAGCTTCCGAAGCTCCGCTGTTGCTGTCACTTGAGCAGGTACTGCTGTGAGCTCGATTGCTTTTGATATCCTGTCGAAAAATAATATTTTCAGGGATTGCAGGGACTGGATGGAGGAGTATCACCGCTCCCCTAGAATCGTTTTTCTTTGTCTGGATGGATACAATTGTATTTCATACAATATCAGTCTAGAAAGCACGTTAGCAGATTCTCATGTATCATCATATGAGCAAATCAAAAATGTAATGGGGATTTGCTCCGATCAGGTTTGGAATTAATTATTTCTTGGCATAAATGTGTCCTAGCTGTTACCGAATTTCAAAACGCCGTAGCAGCAAGCGAACGTATCTTGAGTTGGAAAAAGTCTCCCACAAAACTATTGTACAAACTAGAACTGCATTTGCTTGAAAATACGCAGAATTGTAGTGTGTGTTAGGCAAGTTCTTGCAGTTTGAAGTCCAGCTAGTTTTGACGTGGATTTGGTACGGCGTTTGTTTAGTCCCTAAGTTCACTGACACCAAATACTGTATATTTCTTAACCTTTGGAATGGTTTGCAAAAAACTTTGATATTTGAAGGGCTTATTAAGGCCATATATTCGACGAAGGCATTGACCTGACTATATACGCCATATAGCCACATTGTCATTTGTATAAAATATTGGGCAAAAGTTGCCCAACTTGCCCAGTAATGGGAGTCTATATAACAACCTCTAAAAGGTAGCAAAAAGTGACCAACTAGGTTGGGTAAACAATTGTCCCAATTATTGGTCAAAACTTTGACCATTTGTTGTCAGTTTTTGGTGAATAACTACTGGGCATTTCTTTTCCAAGAGCATTGGGAAAACTTACTACCCAACAGTTGTTGAAATTTTATCTGTTTATTAAGAAAGATATTAATCAATAATTGGGCAGTTAATCTTTAGGTGTTATCAGTACCCTACACTTACCCATGATATTTTTCCTATCTAGCTTTCTGTTGTAGTTATAAACGAATTACTTGTATCTGGAGCCGTAAGAAGTCTATTCAAAATGTTGTTTTAATAATAACTTTACCCTGTTCAATATTTTCCGTGTAAACTTAAACATGACATGTGTACATCGTGCACTTACACTGAGAGGTAAATTTCAGGTCAGAGCAACCCACCATAAATCCAAAATTCTTAGTCTAATCCGTTTGGCGTTTCATCTTTATCCGTAATGTCCAAAATAGTGAGGTTTATAAAGCACTGTCTGTGTCAAATGATGCTTCGATGTTTTGTACTTCCATCACTACATAACTAATAACACCAGACTCAATTGAGAACTAGCGGTTGATGCATGCGTAGCAAAAGACTAGCCACATACATGTGTGTTTATGGATGAAAAATTTTCGAAATCTAGGATATTAACACCCTTCCCCACGTGATAGAAAATACCCAAAATTCTGGACTCTCATTGGGTATCCGATCGGCTCAGTAACAAATGTCGAATCTCACACAAACGTCACGGAGGGCTAGTTCGAAGTACTACTTTTACACTTTCTTGAGAAATAGAGCCCGATTTTGTGGCCAAACGGAATGTGCGAGGATTCCTCCTTTGCAAACGTCTAATACTTCAAAAGGATTTTTTAAAGCATCGAAACAATTGCTCATAATTAAGAGAAATGGGGTGCTAATTCAAGTCAAGTCTGTGCAAAACCTGTCGCGAACGATTTGCCCAACTTTAAGCAAATATTTTGCTAATATAGCATTTAATCGCCCAACAAGCAGGTAAAGCGAAAATATCCCAACCGTTGAATGCAAGCTTATCACCATTAGGCCGTCTTCCATGGATTTTTTCTTGTTTTGCTCACTTTTTCTGGTGAGTGGGCTATCTTCTTCTCAAAGTATGCGGAAAAATTACAAAATGCAGAATTTGCTTTGCCAACAAACAGATTCTTGCACCACACTTTGAAAATTGGCAAAAACTTCCGCAATTTTTTTCAACATCTGAATTGCGTGATTACCTGGAACAGGCCTATCACAGAGCAGCTTCTCGTGACCTTTTGACCCCGGCTTGCTTTGTTTACATCTGCCGTAGATGTATAGGTTCCATCGAGTGCATAGCTAGCGCCTAGCTCATATGCATTGACCTAGTACATGATACTACGTTGCAGGCTTCTGCCGGGCCGTTTAATTACGTGTAGCCTACAGGCTTCGTTCGTGTTGATGGTAAGGATAGCGGTCCCCAATTTCGGTAAATCATGTTTATACTGTAAGGATTCTTAGACAATTCTATCTGAAGGCTACTGTCAGTTGAAAGTGCTTGCCATTGTTCACCTTGTGTACACAGTTGACTCACAGTATGAATAGGCCCATTGTTGTTCTTATCCTTCAGTAGCTGAAGGATAGAATAATCTAGCTCCCCTAGGGTGATTGAGTGAAAATAAGTAATACTCGACTGATTGCGCAGCAGAATTATAGGATCTTACTAAGGCTTTTTTTTTCTATCGCACAATGTGGCAAGGTCTAACGTTAACGCTAGGCCAGGCTAGCCCTTGAACAGGATTGTGCATTTACGTTACATGGCCTAGGCCTAGGCACATTACACTCCGTGATATCAAGTGTAATGTACTGCCTAGGCCATGCAACATAATGCACAGCCCTGTTCAAGGGCTAGGCTAGGCCTTAAAGTTAAGGTATAAGCCAAACGTTAACTCAATTATTGCAACATGAGTCTAGAGAGAGAACGTCATCCCCAAATGGCAAATCAAATCCCCAGAAATATATGGTTAAATAGTAGCCTCATATGATATCCTTGCCATTAGTGCTTCAGAAATTGCTTATTTAAGAGGCCATTTAACCCTAACCTCTAAACTGACTTAGGTTAACCCTATCCTTATCCCTAACAGAACCCCAGGCACATGAGAAAAATTGCTCCCATACCAGAATGGACAGCCAATTGTTTATCTATTCACACCCTACTTCTCACCCAGCCTCCCTCATTTCCCCGAAGAGGATTAACTTGTCAACTTGTTACATTTGTGTATAAACTTTGAGTAGGGCCTGTACAAAGGCTTCAGTTTCACAGAGTAAACACAAGCAGACTGGTGAGCACTGATGCCGTTTGCAGCGCGACTGGGCAAGCAAAGAGGCAAGGAAAAGGTGTGAAACAGTAAGTCAGGTTAGGAGTTGTGATACCGCACTTTTTGCAGGGAAAGTGCTGTATCAGATCCACGTTTTGGTGTGGGGAAAATTTTCGTAATGCATAATCGAACCCCAGGTGGAACCCCTGACCAAACCCCGTTTTAACAAGAGGGTGACGTTCTCTCCTTAGTGGCATGCAGTATTGTACATGGGCTGCAGATTACGCTATGACATAGTAATAATGTGCACTGTAAAAATGGCTCTCAAACGTAGTAACGCAACCTACTGAAAAATGAACCCCACTTTTAAGTGGTTGGTACTTACTTTCAGTGTATATGGCCTTCCTAGGCCTAGGTTACTTTCAGTTTAAAGCACTGAAAAGTATGGTTTTAGTCAGTGATTGGATCTTCCATTAATAAGAGCCATTTTAGCTATTTTTTTTTTTTTTTTTTTTTTTGCAGTGTGGTTTTAGAAGCTAGATTAATAGGGACAATCTGGTCAATGGTTGACGCAAAATGATGAATGATCTGTATCACCATGTAAGCTATGAATGCATGCCAGAAAGTTCCAAATCACAATATTACTAGCCTAGCCTAACTAGCAGGCCTAGGGTTGCCTTGGCTTAAGATGTAAAAGTCTAGGCTAGAGTCTAAGCCCAAACGTTAGCCTATAGGCCACGCTTTTTTTATTAGCCAACAACCAATAAATGGCAATAGGTGGGCTGTGTGTTATACTTTAGTATATAGGCCTTTAGGCTAATGTTAGTAGCCTATAGAAAGGTCGATGGCCAAACCTACTAGCGTTATAGTTATAGGATATAACCAAGCAAAGGAATCCTTTTAACGATATATACTATTGTTGTTGTTATTAACACTGAGTAATGTGTAATCTTAATATCAGTTTGAAACTAAAACGCAACAATTAATGAACTTATCATGCCTGTGGCTAACTCTAACCACTGACAATCTTAGAGAGGTGCTTATACTCCAAGCTGTGATCATACCATACACAATGCTCACTAAAAGCAGCTCCCTGCTAGAAGGCTGTCTAGGCCCTAAGCTTGTTTTCAATACAATTATCCTTACATTGAACAATGGAGTAAAATTCCAATGCAGTCCTTACAACAGTTATTGTCAGTTACTTCTAAAACTTTGATAGATTTATTCAACTTCTAAAATCTAATCCTGACTCTCCCATAAGGGGCTGCATAATACCATCAGATTAGTTGTTTGTTACTCAACTCATAAGTCCAAAGTTACATCAAGTCCATATCAAGTTTATATCTTATTTTTCTGTAGGGCTTTGGTAATGGCCTCTCCAGAATGTGTATTCCACTGAATAGTCCAAGAAAGACTAGCCAGTTGACTAGGTTCATGTCAAAAAGTTGGGCAAGAGTTGTTGCCTGTGATGGTGAATGGAATGATCCTGGGCTCTGCCAGCTACAGTACAGTGTAACATTGCCCAGAAGTTCCTAACAACTCACAAACAACAACCAGATTTTTTTGAGTGCTACATCTCTTTTCAAAAATAAGACTTTAAAATACTGTAGTTACAACTGTTCCAGAGCTGAGATACACTCATGAAAAAGTGGACTCCAGAAGTCTGTTTCACTGCAAATATTCTGCAAATATGTCATCAAACATTGTTTGAAGCCAGGACTCAGCCCAGATACAGATGTTTTGGTTATGGCTAAATATTTTTCTGAAAAGATTGAAGCACATTTTTTCTTTCAGACTGGGCCTGGTTAACCAGAAATAATTCACTGATATTGAGGCAATTGGCAAGCCGCTAGGGCAAATGGTTTCCAGGGACTTGATTGGACTACATGTGTTTTTTGATGTGATTCTGTGAGTGAATCCAGAGGTACTGTTTTGGAAAAGTGAAATCATTAAAACTTGTCATGGAATGCTATGTTGATTGCAATACTATGCAACAATTCGGTGAAAGCTTTGATTTAGGTGATTGGTTGGTGGATGCTCTGAAGAAATTTGTGTGTCAGTTGTACAGGAAACCCAATTTGGATAAGGTAAATGAAGTTTAATTTGCCATTTTGTGTTCAAATTCAGCTCTAGAGATAAAATGCCTCCCCACCTTGAAGCATTTGTAGAGCCAACTACCAGGCAGCCATCCATAAGAAGAGCCTCGAAAGGGGCTGAAATTCTATCTGCCTTTTGTCATGGGTGGGAAAAGAATAAAGGAATACTTGTCATCAACTGGACTGACAGTGCATACACCAGCACCTGATAACTAGTGTACTTGAGCTGATAAGTTACCTCTGTACTAAGAAACACACATGCACTGATGGCAGATGTAGCCAGTGTTTCAAGCAAAATCAATATTGTCAGACATGTATACTGTAGGTGTACAGTTGTAAAAATGACTTGTGTATACTATGCCCAAAAGAAGTGTTAGTGATGATTACCCTGATGATAATGACTTGAAGTAAGGTAGATATTAACAGTTATGTTTTCAGAAAATCTGCCAACCGTTATTTCAATTGCAATTTAAAATCTCACTTATGCAAATTTTTGTACCTGTCGGTGCATTACTAAGCTCTAGAGAACATGTTTCTGACACTATGCAATCATTTGTTGGTACTCATTACATTGTTTCCCATCCCGAACCCCTCCAAGCAATGGCCAGGCATGTTGGTTCCCCGCATTAAAATTTCGTCATATCAATAAAATACATAGCAGTTAGTGAAATTTTCTGCAATAATTTTGTAAGTGACAAGGCCGATACTGGTCCAGACAGTACTGATGTTGTGGTAAATCAGTGAATTTTTGGCAGGTTTGCACCAATAATCTCAAATTGTTTTGATTAAAATTTTCAACTGAAGGCAAAGTGAGTCACTATAATTGTGCGGTTTGGTCAGCTGATGAATGTTTTCAAATAAGGCACGGTGTAATAAGAGTTTCAGGGTTTTCATTGAGATGCGTCATATCAATTGGTGGTTACAGAAATGTTTGTTTATGTACTTGTAAACACAATAGAGGTTAGCAATCCTTAGAAGAGCTTTGAACTGATTCTTTGTGGAAGTTTACTACCTAGATATCATGCATGACTCCAGTAATTCAGAATTCAAAATGTGGAACCCCTTTTTAAAGAATTATACCCCAGCATAAGCCCTGATCTTGGTGGTATTTATCCCCGTCACATTTATGAAAAAAAAAATCTTTAAAGGTGATTGAATTTAACAGCCGAGTGCCCTTCGTGGTGTTTTCCTGGCTGCTATGGCAACCTTTTTTATCATGAAAGGTCATCATTGTATATATTCCATAAAAGTATGGTAATAGTATAACTTGCTCATCCCCCTTCAAAACCGAACCACAATTTTTGGTATCTTGTTCAAAGGTTTCTGCTATATTGTATATATAGCAGTTCAAGCGACACCTTGTTGAGGTGAAGGGCGCCTCTTTGACTGTTGCCAGTTAGCAACAACAACAAAATCCATATGTTTTAAAGACTAACTAAATATAATCCTCCAAAGCTAGGTCCAGTCCTTTTGTTAATATAATTATATATCTTTTTATTTACAGTAGTGGCCATCCTTTCCTAAGGCCAAGTTTTGGTTGCCATAGCAACACAAAATGACCTTTTTGCACGTCTTTAGTGGCAGTAAATTAGTGGATGGCTCACAATCTCTACATGTCATTAGGTATATACCATCACCTACAACCGACGTGATAGCTACATTTATTTCTGTAGCACAATGATGTGTATTACTGCAATATCGGAATAGCGCTCCTTATTGAGTAACTGCTTTATTTTTTAATTTTCGCCACACCTAATATCCCGTTGACTTGAAATTTTGCATAAATGTTTCTTCTAAGAATACCTGTCATTAGGCATATATAATATCACTCTTTTTATCTTTGATGGTTATTTGAAAAACTTTCTAATTTATCATAGTCTTATATAGAAATCTGGCCGCCATTTTGTTTGTTGCTGAAATAGTTGTGTACAGTTACATTCCACGTGATTTTACTATTTTTGAGTAATCACCACAAAAGTGAGCAAAATCTTAAATCTAGGCATATTTTCAGCCTATGGAAGACGGCCTACATTTTGACCAATGAATGGACAATGCAATAAATGTGTATCGGCAAAGCTTGACCAACATATAACCAAAACGTTTCACCCAACCAAAAACTTGCCTAGTGTTTTAACAGTGAAGGCACTCGTGTTGGCATCAACTCTAACTACGCGTTGTGGCCAGCAAATTCCTCACACGGCACCTGTTAAGTTCCGTCCCGATTGCTGTCACGTTATGACGTGAACAGTTCTCTGTTCATAATCAATTCAGTTCTCTGTTCATAGTCACATTTGAATTCTGTAGGCAATCGTGTTGCGATCAACTCTGTGTAACTACGTACATGTTGTGGCACACTTTATACTCAGCATGCTATACAGCACCCGGATCCAGCTCCCATCACATTAAACTTTACGATAAATTCATCCAGTGATTACTTCGTTTGCGAATTTTAAGTCTTCTAATTTCACACATAGCCACATCCCAAGAAAAAAACCCCTAAGGCGAAGCTACCATGGTCGATGATGGTGATGAGAGAAGCGACGGAGTGGTGACGTGAGACGATTTCGGAGATTTCATTAGAGACGACGGAAAATAAACATCGAAATCCAACACTGTGTTGTACTTAATAATCCTAGTAATTGGTTCAGTAAGGAATATCATTGTTAGAAGCATTATATTCCTTGAGGTAGTTCAAACATGTTTTTTTTTAAATTTATTATAGTGTCTATTTCATTACTTAGGTTCTAAAGATTCAATTTCTCTGGATGGGTTTTCTTGAGAATTTCTTTTATTAAGATATGATATAAAACAGGTTTTATTATGTCACGGCATTAATATAACCAGTGTTTTTGAACTGGTGAATCTCATCCTTTTGTAGGGCGCCAGTCTTCACCTGGTGGGTAACGAGTTGGGTTGGTGAAGTTATGAAAAGGATACTTCTTTATTTGTATTGTTAATGAAAAAATATCACCCCAAACAATTGGAAAATTAGTATAATTGTAGGCCGCTGCTTATTTTTAAAATTGGCAGCACTTTTTTAAAGAACAGCCCTTACATAATTTCATTAGTCAAAAGTAGCTTCGAGTTACAGATAATTGAAAAAACCTGTGCCAAAATAATGAAATTTTCAGTTTGTCCTTCATTTAAAGAGAAAAAAGGTCACTTAGGAAACTTGATATATATATATAAACAGGCGCGGTTTTACGGGGGGCTTTGGGGGCCCAAGCCCCCCAAAATTCGCTCAACCCCCCCCCCACCAAAAAAAAAAAATTGGAGGTTGTGTATTCTCTTCATGATATATTTGCGTGCATTAATAAAAACAAAATTGCCCAATACATTTGTGCACATCTTGGTCCAGTGGATTTAGTTTCTCAAATGTGTCATGCAGCAGATAGGCATGTGATCACGTTTCTTATATCCCACGTGCACGTACGTACACAGTACACCGTGGTTTTGACTGCATGTAGTACGCCAGCCACGCTTCGCCTTAGAACTGTATTACAGTACGTAGGCTCAGTGCCGGCGCCTGCTACACTCCCCGACAAAAGTAAATGAAACAAGTCATCATCCCCGTTCCCCCTTTCAATGTTGGCTACCAATTTGTGACTCTCAGATAGGGCACAACACTGAAAGGGGGCAAGGGGGTTCTAAGTTGGTTTTGAGAGATTGTGGGTGCAAATTGTCCCTGTTTCAGCGATTTCCTTTCATTTGTTTTATCGGGGATTGTCTGTGGTGCATACAGCTGTCACAGGAAGTATATGAGATGAAAGGAAAATTGGAATTTTTGCACTGGCAGCAAAGATCGGGAATTAGAAAACAGAATGATTAGTAATTGCGGTATGTCTTGGATAATGATAATCTTCGGAAAATGCCTTTCTCCGGAGAGTTTTCAGCACTTTCGGAGACGTGTGATTCGAACATTAAAGGCGATACCTCCAAAGACCATCGATAAAATCATTGACTCTATGACAAGGAGAATAAAAAAGTAATTCAGTTTGGGGGTACATGTTTGAAATATTAAGTTTCAGCCGTAATCGATCTCGAGCTACTACAGGGGATGGGTAGATGGGGGCTGCAGTAAGTGGCAGGGGCTGTTCATTTGATATGAATAACTATTTTCAAAACGAGTGCGGCAGATCTGTGAAAGCGGAAGCCGTGTAGACAAAGCTGCCGTTACAAACGTTGTAAACAAATTGCTCACGATCTTTGAGAAAATTACGTAATATGTTGGGTTGTAGAGGGCGTTCTTATTATTTTCGGTCTAGAAGATTTTTTTGTCGAATCATAATATACGTTATGCTTTTGGGGGTTGGTTTTACACGTTCAAAAGAAAGTCAGTAATTGTATCCCATATACTTTAGAAAAGATGGGTTTTGGTTCACACAGATTGGCAGCTCTATGTACGAGTCGCAGGTAACTCGACTTTCATGTTTACCATGTGTAATTGGTTTGTTCTCAAAAACCTTACATAAGTAGGCTACTGAATTTCCACGATTACTCTTCTTTAAAACAACAATATTCTTGATTGGGCATTTGATGGAATATGAAAGGAATAATTCAATTAGGGTAGTGGGTAAAGGTAAACTTAAAAAGTTCCGAAAAGATTTGACGTCATCTGAACTATTTTCTGTACCTGACGGTAAAGTAAAACCTTTTATTGAAACAGTGCTGTTTGCAGAGTAAATAAAAGAAAAGGTAAAGAATTGTATGCAAGGAATTTCTCAACAATGTATAATAAATATGCAGTTGTCTCTTAGACTGAAGAAAGTAATAATAGGCACTGAATTGATATTGAAATACTTTTGTATCTTGCTTCTTATGTCTACATGTTTAGTAAAATGAAATTCGCACAACAATGACAACAGGGGCGAATGACTTGTTGTTCGATTAGAGGAATTTGACTCTGCAAAATAAACCGCCGCCGTCTTACTGACACCATTTCCGTTGCGACGTCATCTATGGCATCGGCCTTGATATAGACCAAAGTATGTTTACTTGTGGTGAAGACTGGTGTGTCCCCAGTCAATATTAGATCCCTGGCAAAGTGAGTTTTTTTTTGGTTTGGGGGGAGGGAAGATGAACTAAATCCCTTACAATAGCAACAAGAGATCATGCCATGAAATGAGCTGCTAACTCCACCGAAAGTCATTCAAAAATATTACTTTGGCCTTTTCGACCCCCACCCACGCAAATGTGTTTGTCGCCGAGTTACAGAGCACATCGTAGATAACGCTTAGGGGCAAAAACAGAAACGTTTTGCCACAATTAGCAGGTCCAATGAGAAATAGATTTCGGTTTTTTCCTCACCCTTTATCTAGCATTTAATGCTTTGCCTGAAACAGAAACTTCCCGCCCCCTTTTCAATATTATTCCGACGTAGGGATGTCTTCAGCCAATACTTTCCAGTGCCCCGCACCCCTCTTCTCAATCTTTTTGCGCCATCTTCTGCAGAAGCTGAATTCTTGTCTTTTGGCTGCGTCTTCAGAACGCCCTCTAATGTTGGAATGAGAAAGAAAGATAGGCTTTGTAATCCGTATGATACTCAATTTTACATTCCCTGGAATTGCCCTCCCGTCAAAGGGACCATTCCGTAACACCTACCTCCACCCCAGACACTTTCCTAACGAAGTTTCCACTTGCACGTTTTATGTTAAATCCACATGTTTATATTTCGCCACGCGTATATCTTGCCCGATACTTGTACAGGCGTTCAGACACTCCCCAACAAAAGTAAATAAAACAAATCATCCCCGCTCCCCCTTTCAAAGAGGGGGCAAGGTGGTTCTAATTTGATTTTGAGAAATTGTGAGTGCAAATTGCCCCGTTTCAGGGATTTTGTTTCATTTGTTTTGTCGGGGATTGTAGCTTACACAGCTGCATTCTTTCGTTCGACGCCAGTCCCTACATGGATGAGTTTGTCAAGGAAAACTGTCGTCTGAGTCTCGAAATCAGATAGGTTTATGATTTCATAACATGGAAATTTGGGTCAGATAAGTAACATCTATAATAGTATGTACATACATGTAAATCAACTTAATGGATTAATCATCTGCTGGAAGTGAAAAAGAGTCATTTCGTCGCTGATCTTGTCAAGTTATACTGGCAGTCCTTTCCACTGAGTTAAATCTACAGCCCGGATAGTTACTCCCATCAATGTGAACAATTCCGGTTGCTCGTATCTCTCAGTAAAGCTAGCTACATTCTTCCGAATTAAAAAAATATATGCCCGTACAGTGGCGTACGCAGGGGGGGGGTTTGGTTGGGCCATGCCCCCCTCATGGATGCCAATTTTTTTTTCTAAATCTTAAAATTACGTATTTTTTAACACAAATGTTATTTCAAAAGGTAGCATATGTGGAACCAGATAACATGTAAGGACACCTAATTTTTCAAAAAATTTCAAAGGGGATGGATTGTCTCTCCATGGATCCCTCACCGATGCCAATTTTGTTAATTCCTAAAAATACACAAATTTTGTTACTCAAATTTTACTTCAAAAGGTACCATATGTGGCACCAGATTTCATGTAAGGACAAATAATTTTTCAAAAATTTTTAAAGGGGAGGGATTGTCTCCCCATGCCTCCCTCACCGATGCCAATTTTTTTAGTTCCTAAAAGTAGCCAAATTTTGTAACACAAATGTTACATCAAAAGGTAGCATATGTGGCACCAGATTGCATGTAAGGCAGTGGCGTAGCTACGGGGGGCAGAGGGGGCGGTCCCCCCCGGCTCGAAAATCGAAAAAATTGAGAAATTTATAAATATCCGAAAACGTAGCTAAACATTATAAAATTTCCGAAAAAGGGGAAAATTTCCGAAAAATATAGCAAAATGTAGTGAAATATATCAAATTTTTCTTTGCCTCGCTGCGCTCGGCATCTAATAAACCTTACACTTAGGAAATTATGGCAAAATGAAATAAAATATATGAATTTTTTCTTAGCCTCGCTACGCTCGGCATCTAATAGAACATATATATGGCAAAATATAGCAAAATATAATAAAATTTAACAAAATTTTCTTTGCCTCGCTACGCTCGGCATCTAATAATTCTTATATATGGCAAAATGCAGCAATATGTATTGAAATGTATCAAATTTTTCTTTGCCTCGCCTACGCTTGGCATCTTATGAAACTTCATTGTTTAATAGAATTTATTTCTATAAGACATTATATGGTTATTATTATTTTTAAATACCGTTTTCTTTTCCTTCTCAGTGAAGGTAATGTGTGAATGCAATTTTTAAAGGTGCTGAGTAGTCACCAAAACAGAATAAATTCTCGGACCCGCCGACTTCGTTACGTCACATCCGGT
>WURT03504196.1:0-21671 GCA_009936505.3 Holothuria glaberrima | reverse complement strand
AAAACAAGCGTGTTTTGGGTTTGTTGCAAGTGAAGTGTTTTGAGAATGTTTTACAAATGTTGCTCGTGTATACAGGCGTTTAAGGGGAGAGACAGTGCAATAAAATTGGGAGGCAATAGGACATTCTTTAAAGGTACAACTTAGGTACTCTTGCCTTCATGTCTGTGCCAAACCTCATCCAGTGCCGGAATGAAATAAATTCAGTTTTAAGCTTCAAGAGCACAGTGTGCACATCCGATAGATCTGTGAATTTTAATGCATCAGTTTAAAGAAACCACTGCCCATAAGAGCAATAAATTGTAGTATTCACATTGTTACTTCAAAATAGCTTTAAAGTATACTGTAAGGGGTCACGTGATGTTTTGTAAAAGCTATTTATTTCATTTATCTTTGGCTTACCCTACACATAGTGCTATGAATCCATAAATTAGTCTGCTAGTCATTGTAATTTTTCTCGACCTTTCACAAAGTCTTGGCATTTATAAGATTATAGAAAGGTTTATTCCTGTGCACAGTTTTGTTCATTTATTAAAGTACAGGGCTGAAATTTAGCACTTCCTATCATCTGTGACGGGTAAAAATTGCATCAGACAACCACTTTCTCTCTCTGGGCTTGTCGCATGGACAAGTGGATTTTATTTGTACTTAAATAGCTTCTTACATCAGCAAGTTTTGTCATAAAAATACCCTCCTTAAGAAATGATATTGAGACAATGGTGTAGACTACCATTCATCATTGTACCATAGAAATAAAAATGGACAAATGCAGAATTTATAAGAAATGTTTGTTTTCTATGGTAGAGACAGGAAATACAATCATTCATCTCTTGTCTGTCGCTTTCATTCGGACAACCAAAAATATTTTGTGCAACCTAAATTTGGCTTCAGGTTGTCTGATGGGCAGCCTGAAAATTTTCTTAAAAATCAGGCCTGAAGTATGATATGACGTTCCCTAAATTTGTTTAAGTACCATCTTCTTTAGATAGCCAACTACAGTTGGCCCCTAGAGTAGATGTATTAAGTATAAATATGGTAATAACAAACTTTTTACCATCTGGGGCGAACATCTGTGATTGTAAGTTTGAAATGTTCCGAGGTAAAATAGTTTTGAAATTTTATTCCATATTAGGATGACAATGATAATGCTAGGGTATAAATTTTCAAACTATAAATCTGTGTTTCAAGCATTACAGATTTTTTGTGGGCTAGTTACAGAAAAAAGAAACAAATCTTTTTAGGAAAATCTCAGCAAAGATAATAGTTTGTGTACTTTCATGCTTACAGGTGATTTTCATATCTTGATTACACTTTTGATCAAGTGAAGATTGGAAGACAGTATACACACAAACATACACATACATAGACACACATACACACACACGTATACACACAGTTTTATGTCTTGGTTTAATCCTCTTATGAGATTGCTAATATTAACAGAAAAATTAAATAGCTGCCTGGTACCATAGCATGTAGGAAAAACTTCCTTTAGATATGATGGGGTAGTTTCGTAAAAGAGATTTTACAGTTCTTGATGTTTGAAAAGCCTTTTACAATAAACTTTTTTCCACTCTTTAATTTCAAGTATTAAGCATATTTTATCTCATAAAGACCACTTTGACCAAGACCATTTTGTCTGGATAATACAAGTTTGGTGTACTGGTGTTAGCTTCAATTTGGAAAGTTTTTCATGTAAGTAAAGTCACAAAAAACAGCCCAGGTAGGGAACTCCAAAAATGCATTAGGCTTTAGAGCTCAAACACTGAGTTTACACTGACAGCATTGCAAATGAGGAATGGGCTTGGAAGAGAGTTGGAAGTGCAATAGTCCACCTCTGCTAAGAGTCTGCTAGATAGGTATTGTAAGACAATTAGGGGAAATACATATGTAAATATGTAGGTTAGTATCATCACTCAAACTTTCAAACCAGGTGAGTTAGGTAGACTCTCCCATCATTTAGTGTGGATATAAGTACAGCACTGATACTGTAGTTTGCAACAGAATCTTGAGACATGCTTCAAAATTCTTGAGGTAATGGACATGGTTTCTTTGATGAGTGAGACTGTTAAATGTATTTTGATTTCTTGTAGCAGTTGAGGCAATTGGTCAAGTGCAGGAAGAAGCCTGCAGAACACATTAGAATGCCATTAAGTTCAACTGCTAGACACATACTGTAGGCTAGTGTAAGTTCAGAAGGCAGTATTATAGAGAGCATTGACTGAGTTCCTTGAAAGGAAGTTGTCCTTTCAAACGATTGGTGAAGTGTATAGCGACTTTAACTCTCAAGTGGTTCTTGCTATATGTCAGGTGTATCATTTTTCGACCTTAAGTGCGAAGCTCTGAAATGGATCATTTAGTAGAGACCCAAGAGCGCAGGAAGAAAAAAAAAAAAAAATCTTAGCTGATGTTACAAAGCCACTTGCCACTTCAGGATTGCTGGATGGAAAGGCCAGATTGTTGTGGCAAGGATGGGTTCTTCATCTTCATTCCTTCATACAGTCTTGCATCTTCATTTAGATGTTGTGTGATTCTGTATGATTCTGAAGTGACCATTTTGAGTTGCTTCTGCATGAAATACCTGATGTACATAAAGTATGTGGACTTCTTTACAGGAGAAATCAGGGCCTTCCCTCTATTTCAAAATTGCATTTTTTTTATGCAGAAGTTAATGTGTACTGTACAAAAGTATATAGGTGTCCCCTCTTTACTGCCTATTTTATATGTAGTTAGATGAGGTTTTATGGCTCAGTTGCTAACCAAATAGTTTAAGTTGGCCACAGCCTTTTTTTCCAGTTGTGGCTCACTGGCGTATTTTATATGTAATTCTCACTTAAATCCGCAAAAAAATCCTGGCAGACCAATAGCAGAGGCTGTCTTGTGTAGTCCTCTTCATGCTTGCTCACGTAGTCAGAAGCATAAACACACAGTTTGGAATCTGGTATTGTCTCTGCTGTAGTTGAGACTGAAAACTTTTGGATATTTTGAAAAAGAAAAAAATACTGAACTAAAGATGTCATGACCTGGACAAAGGTAAAAGGTTTATCTGGTACATGTATGGTGTTGATTATAAAATGGGTGTCAGTATTTAGTTCTGCTCATTCCCTCTCAAATATATATTAAAATTAACTACAAAAAGTGCAAAATGCTGTACCATTTAGCATCCAAGCACCCTTGATTCTTAACAAAACTTATTATGTAACCTCTTTTGAAAGTACCCCATCCCCCAGCATGGCATTCTTTCCCATAAGGTTATTCAGCTGTTAGTAATTGTATCCTGATCTATATTCAAATGGAAAGGTGTCCATCTCCAGTGGACAACATGGCTACAGGCTAGTTAACATGCTCTTCCACTGTCAATGACAGTCAGGACTTGGTTTTAATAGTTGTCTGGTTGCCCATGACAACCAAAACTTTTGATGAACAATCAGATGTAGTGGGTTGGTTGTCAAAGTACAACCAATGTTCATGCAAGAGAAAAACAGGTGACTCCTATGACAAGTTAAAAATTTCCTTTTGGACAACTAAATTTTCTTTTGGATAACCAGAAAAGGTAGACAGGTTGTTAGATGCACAAGTACAAAATTTTCTAAAAATCAAGACCTGATAGTGGTTTCATCATTACAATGCATGTTGTAGTTGCAGACAGCTATTAATTGTTATTTGTAACTGTAGAACACCACATGTTCATTGTATAGGTACAAAGAAAAAGGGCTGTTCTGATTAGAACAGTCATAAATATTAAATGTATTTTCAAAAAAGGTCCTGTTAATGTTACTTATGTTAAACTAGATGTACTTTGCACTTTGAACTGAACCTAACCCCTTCACACCCAAAAAACAAAAGTTCATCTCACAGATATTCATTACTTAGGCGCATAGGCTGGTTCATGCTTCAGTATAGCGCTATAAAACTATGAAAGTTGAATGCTGTTTAGCTCCAAGCTATGTCCGTGATTGGCCATGAAGAGCAAGGGGTGACTTTGGTTCTTATACTGCTTATACTGTAGCTTTATAGCATGTGAAACTTGGAAGTATAAAGTGACATGCTCGGTCACACTTGGGTGAGCGTAATGGTTTTACTTTTCTTTACAAAATTTCAAAACACTGGCACAAGTATCCAACAAAAGCATATGAGATCCATAAAAGAGAACTTAAAATGGGATTAAAATCACTGAGTTACCCACTACAGCATATAAGTAGTATGTGGATGGTATTGTTTTATTATACAAGTATGCAAAATGAATGTAGAAACAGATTAAGTTGTAGGTTATGTCCGTATTCCAGAATCTCAGATGAAAAATACAAAACAAAAATAGGGCAGGTCATCGTTGTGCTCAGAACAGAGGGATATACAGTGATGAGCCCACATTGGGCTGCAATGGCACCTCCCAGCACAGAATCTTTCGTACCAGAACTTAAAAAAAAAAAAGGGAAAAAAACCTATGGATCCTTCCCAGCACTTTCAAATCTCCAGTGTATTGCATCGCCTTACCCTCCCCCCCCCCTTGAACCTCTTCTCCAGGATGATTAAAAATGTACTCTGTACTCAGAAATTTTTGGGCTCCCTTTGTGGAAATGTCTGGGAACTTTCTACAAAGCTTTGCATCCATCTGTCATGGCAAGTGTGTGTCATTAATTACAACTCCTTGGATCTATCTGGTATCTTGTACTGTAGTCACACCTACCTCCCTTTGCTCCAACATACCTCTCTCTCTCAGTTTGTGGCAATTTTGACATGAATGCCTGTGGATGACATTTACTTGCTCAAAACTAATTTTTATAAAGTTACCTACAATTGGAGTGTGGAGAACTGTCAAGCTTTCACACATACCTTATCACTTTTTTTATCACTTTTTTTTTTCTTTTTGTGTTCCATGTCTGATCGTGTGTCTGGAAATTGGAAAGAAAATTTGATTTGGACATTCTCATTTTGATGGAATGATTGGATTTTCTGCTCACAGCTACAAACTCCCTCATTTGTTGATGTTTGTGTTGATAGTACAAGTTAGGTTAGGAGAACTTACACACTCAAGCTTAATGTAACATCAGTAGGCCAACACTGTTTAAAGCCTTTAGTACAGAGAGTGTCATTCTATCACAAAAAGGAATGGGGGGGGGGGGGGATTGGGTTCTTGGTTGAGTGTACCGCCTTGCATGCAACAAGTCCTGGACCAAATCCTGGTGGAACCCCTTGGAAATTTTCTTGGGACTTGTATGTGCTTGTTCAGCATAGCTTTTTGCAGTGATACATCGCTGAATTAAAATGGGGATATATCTGGTCTTACATGTCAGGTAGATGTCCAAATGGAAGCTTGATTTAGGAAGTTATCCCTGACTGGGTTCAGCCATTGAGTAGAAGTAAAGTGCAAGGGTTCTCCACTTCTCCCAGTCTTTTGACTTAAGACTGAGGATACGTCTGTTGGATGGGGATGTTAAATGGTGGTCCCAGGACTTCGGGAGTGATTAGTACACACATGTCTTGTTCACCTGCCCTGTTACCCTCTGAGCACTAGTAGGAAAGAGAAGGCAAATTTCACTACTGTTCATCCAAGATCAGTCTGGTATGAGGTCCTTGATGAGCACAAATGGCTTCCTGATTTTGGTTAGTTAGATGAGGTTTAACAGCCAAGTTTCCGACCAATCGGTTCAAGTCGAGCCGGCTACGGCCTTTTTTCCAGTTGTGGCTCACTGGCTTGTTTTCCCTTACTCCATTGCTTATGCAGAGCATCACACAATGGCAGAAGGTTCCATTTTTAAAGTCTTTGGTATGACTCGACCTGGGAATCGAACCCGGGCCTCCTGTGTGAGAGGCGGATGCTCTACCACTAGACCAAACACGCAGTCTTCCTGACTTTGGAACCATCAACATAAGAAATGTGGTTAATGGCCAGGTTTGGTTCAGCCATGGTTGCAAACTTTCCTGTCAACCAACTAGCCAAACTTAGTATGCATTTCCTTGATATTAACGCCATATTCACAGACTTGCAACCAGTTTGTCAAGTTGGAGGGTGGCTTTTCATTTGATTAGAACTTGAGATGGAATTTGTAAACTTTAAACAAATTTATGAATGTAAATTTGCCATTCAAGGGTTTGGATATTTTCTAAGAGGTGGTTGCATTGGGGTTTGTTTTCGTTAGTCAAAGGTAGGCACCAGGCCTGGTCGGGAGTTTTTTGGCAGATGGGCAATGGTTGCCCGTCCTAGGCATCTTCTAACTGTCGTTTTTGGGAGCTGGCCCAAGATGGGCGGGCACGAGTGGGCACCTACTGTAGGTGCTTACACATCCAGCTTGTTGCAGAGTTTGTCCCATATATAAGAGTTATGCCTTAGAGTTGGCCAGAGTGAGATTCATGTATTGTTGTTAGAGAGGTGGAGGTGGGTGTCTAACCCCCCCCCCCACCTTACTCTGGTTCGCTGGCCTAGTACTAATGTGCAGAAAGCATGATTGTGGGGTGAATGATTGCATGGTTTGTGATAGTTGACCGTGCTTCTTAGTTCACTTACTGTAGACTGCTAGTGAGAATGGCCAGGCATAGATTGCATGTTTCACACTATTTTCATGATTCCTGAAATTGTGGGGAACAGCATCCAGTCCTAAGGAAAATTGGAATATAATACTAAAAACAATGTTTTTGCCATTTAAAATGCCAAGTTTGCTTAGTACCTGTGAGCCACCTGTTTAAATTCTTTTATGCCACACACTTGTCAGTCCACATACACTCCATATTAATTAGCCTTTGCAAGTTCCATTTGAGCATATGTTTTTAAATATTAAGATGCTTCAGGCCCTTAGACAAATTGGCCTGACAGTTATCTTTGTGCTATCAGTTCAGAGCAGTTGAGCACAAATTGCCTTTTAAATGCAATGCTCAAAAGAATCTGCTGATGAAGAGCTGTAGCTTTTCCTCTGGATTCAAGTTTGCAAGTAATCTGTGGTGTTGAATTATGTTGTATTTGAGGAGTCAAGTGTAACTTTTGTAGGTGGTATAGCATGAGACAGAGCGATTTCTCTCTATGTGGCTGACCATAGCTCACTAATAGAAGTTGCCTAGATGTTCAATGGAAGCATCATAAAAAGTTGCTGACCTCTTCATTAAGGGTGGCAGTGTGCTTTTGTGCTCTCTTATCAACCTTTGCTCATGCTTAGTTTGAAGCAATTTTAATTTTAAAAGTAGACAGACTGAACCTGCAAATTTGGTGAAAGTTAAAGAACGCTCCTTGCAGCAGACTGTACAGAGAAGGCCTACTCTGTATGTGGGTAGAATCATCCGTGAATAGTTTGATGTATATTTTTGATATTGTTTGCATTGTGCTACACCATCTTGATAGAATTTGCAAACTGTTGGGAATTTTCTTGGCATTTTGTTGAGATGGTCTTGAATTTGCCAGGATGAAGATGTTGGAAAATAGAAGTGGAGTGAGTGATCCTACAGTAGTGTAATACTGTACATCAGATTAAGTTTTAAGGGATAAGGGTAAAGCTTTTCCTCATGGGTATCTTGCATTGGGACTACATTGTGGTATGGTACAGTATGTGGCTGAGAGAGAGGATCTGTAGTACATGGAGGAAGTTTTATAATACAGCTTTACAGTATATTGCCAAGAAAAACCAACTTAGCAACAGTTGCAGACATTAGAGCCCCTCTTCATCCATTTGTGTACAAAATCTGATGTGAACTTCATTTACAAAACTGCAAGGTGATTGGCTTGATAAAGGAAAGTAAATATTTATTACACACATACAGTATGCATGACTACCAGTGCAAAGCGCTTTACTCTGACAGGGAGGTGAGCATAACTGGACACCCCTGGTACTTGTCATATAGCACAGATGCGGTTTTGCAGTTAGACAGGATGGGTGATACAGAAGTTGAAGGGAGGCTCATTAATATCAAGCGGGACTGTGAGAAAATTCCTTTGCCTATCACTGGCAGGCGCTGCAACAGCACTGTTCAGAAATTAGAAAGTTTTAATAGAAGTTGTTTGAACAGACATATGTTTAGATAGTTTTGATTAAAGTATCAATGTAAACAAATCATTTGCCTTGCAAATTGATTCAGGGAGTCATTTTCTCTCCAGTTTTTGGGATATTTCTGCAATCTTTATGTTCATTCAGCAGTAAATTAATTGCTGGATGGATGACTAAGTAATGCCTGTGATGCATTTCCATGATATGGAAGGAATTAAAATCAATCACAGTATTTGCAAGTAGTGGTAAAGTAAGCTTTTCATTGTAACGTGAGAGAATCCATGCCTCATGGTATCTCTCATTTTCATTGCTACTTCCTGAATTTGTATGCTCTACTGTACATAAGTGATGGATAATAGATGGGGCTATTTCATATTACATATGAGAATGAAAGTCAAAGCTGCATTGTAAATGGATAGTACCCAGTAGTAGAGAAAAAATGGGGAGGGTGGGGTTTACATTCATAGAGAGTGGATGAGTGAATGTGGAGGGAAGGGGATGGGAGGGGGTAAAAGCAAAGGAAACATAAATGCTTAATCCATTAAGGTTAATTCATTATTTCAATTATTTTTACATTATTTCCTCCTCAGCTGAAATATGTAAGTCAGTTCTTACAGGGAATAAGCATTCACCTCATATTAATTGTGTAAAAGCTTAATCCTTCAAATCTATTTCTGTTTTCCTTAAATGTATCTTCCATACCTGTTTCCAAACATAATATACTGCATGTTTGAAGGTAAAACGAGGAGAGGTGCAAATAAAGGTCTTATTCAGTTTTGTTAGTTTTACTGCCATTTGAAGCCAAGAGAGACCATTTTCAAAAATGGTAAAAAGATTTATTCCTACAAGTTTGGTATAAAGAGCAAACAGTCTGGTCCCCCCCCCCCCATAGTAAAGTTTTCCCTGCTTCTCTAATTTAAAAGAAAAACACCTATCTGTTGCACTGGTGAACAAAGCTACAAAGGCCTCTATTAAGCATTGAGAACTCAAGGTCATATCCACACACTACTGAGTGTGAGCTGTCTGCTGTACTGGGTGATATGCAAAAGCACCATTGACTAATCGGTGTAATGCTTTGTTGAGTGCATGTCAAGCAAAGTGGAAGGCCCCATGTGTATGTTAGCTATATGGGGATAATCCGAAATATGATTGGGGGATGCAACAGCCATGTTAAGTTTGTTGAAAGCCTGTAGCTGAGTACTTTGAAGAGTGCTCGAACCGGAGCTGTGTGGGAGGAAAACGTTCGTCATTACGTGGGAATCCTAAACAGTTGAGTTTTCTTAACCATCAGGCCCCAAGTGATATTTAATTTGTTGACAGACAATAGCATACAACTTGTTTATAGTCATCTTTTTTGAGACTTCCTTTCTTCTACCATTCCACCCTTGTAACAAACCTGAAGTTAACTGAAATGTGATATTTTGATAGAAATGAATGTCAACTCAATTCTCTCATCCTCACCTGCTCGGTTACATACTGAATGGACACCTTGCCCAGATAAAAGGTAAAAATTAAATGCCTGTAAAAATACTATAAAACACTTCCCTTCCATATCCATACTATAATAAAGATGGAAATTTTTAGATCTAAACACAACAAAGCTTTGAACCGTGACCTTAAGGAAGAGTAGCTATTAACTTGGCAGATCTGGAAAGCACCAAGACACTTCTATTGAAGTTATTCGAACAGAAATGCAAAGGGCTACAGGACATCATTAAAAGATACACTGCTGTACATACTTGTTTGCAAACCATGACATAAACAGTCTCCCTGCAGTATCATGGCTGCTGTATTTTTCTGTTTATATTAAAGTGTCAATGATTTACTGTAAATTACTCAAACTTGACTTTAGATCTTCTTGATTTGTGGTATGATTTTGTCCATCAAGTCATAAAAAACGGGAACAGTTGGCAAACTCATCAAGACATCTTTAGTTTAGTGACATTTCTTTGTGTCTGATATGTGATCTAAATACTCGATGTCTTGATGAGTGCATACTGCCTGTGATGCAAGGCATTGAACAAGTAAAATGTGTATGGAAATAAATTGTTTACCATAAAGAAGGAAAGGAAAACCATGTCTTCCTTGTTTCTCATGAAATCAAAAGCAGTTGATACTTTACTGAATATTAATTTGTATTAAAGTAGATGTGAAAATAGTTCATGTCTCGGATTTAATTCATTTGGTCTCAAGAGGAACTGTAAAAGACTGCAAGGATGAACTTTACAGAAAGTTTTTCATAATGTGACGTGATTGCTCCCAAGAGAAGTGATGAAAAAATAAGAAGTATGATCTTACTGGCTTCAATAAACTCCCTGAATTGCTGTTTTTGCTCAGTCTTTGTCATGTTGCACTGGAAGGACATGAACAGTTACCCTAGCTCAAGTTTGCTTAATCAAATCAGCTTAATCATTCAAATCCTCTCTTACTTCCCTTACAAGTGTCTTTCCCTGACTGAACAATCCCCTTCCCCAGCAGTTCCCACCCTTATTATTTCTCCTCAGATAATGCTCCACTGGACACTTTCCCCTGGATGACTTGCCCCTTGGCAAGTTTCCCTGGACATTTGCCAGCCACCCGTACTGTATAATTCTTACCTGGACAACTTTAAAGCCATGACAGTCAACTCTCATACAAATTTCTACCTCTGAATATTTGGAACTGTTCAGGGTGGGAAAGGGAGGAGAGAAAAATTGGGCAAGAATTGTCCAGAAATTGTCCTGTAGAAGTTGTCTGGGGTGAATTGCCCTAATGTGAATTGTCTAAGAGTTTTCCTCTGTGAATTTAACAACCTAAAAGTACAGTTACTATAAATGAAAGGTTCGACACATAATTAAAAAGAACCACAAACTGCTATTAAGACAACAAATAACCCTTTCAGGACCACGCACCTACACTGTATGTATACCCTCATCCAGGACCAACCACTTTGTTCAGTGTGGTAATGAGTATGAGAATACAATTTCAGTCTTCATTTTCTCTAAGAAATCACCTTCCTACAAAAAAGTGTTGAATGCAAGTTTTGTTTAGTCTTTTATTTGATACCAAAATATCTTTTATACTGATTACCTTTCATAAACTCCAGGGTCAGAAACAAGCCTTGGCCGAAATCCTTTGTAGTTACATGCTGCATTGTACATATGCTGTACAGTTGGCCTATAAGTTAGGCTTTAGGCTGGCTTCAGTGCACATTATCTTTGAACATGTCAATAGCAACATGCACCATAACATACATTATACAACAGAAAAAGTGATGGCACTATGTTTATATTCATTTTCTCTACAGAAATGTGTCTGGTGTGACTGTTGCCAATCGGCGACTATGTTCCTGGTGCCGGTGTCGCCATTCGGCGACCATGGTTCTGAAAGGGTTAACTTAAGCTTAAGAAAGGCACAGCAAAACAGTCTGAGGAAAGGGTGTCCACATTTTTGATTTTCATGAAGGGTGCCATGACAAGTAACAAGGGCATGAAAGCTTGTTGCCATTGATGACTTCATTATGTCAGGGGTTTGATAAAGGGAGATATGCTCAGTCTCTCACTCTTTGTTACCCTCTTCTGTAGTTTACGTGTATGTAGTTTCCTTGTTGGGGTACATTTGCTGTCTTGCAAGCTGTTGGAGCAGGGGGCACAATTGCCCTATCAGCTCTAAGCATCCTGTTAACTTCTCATTTGCCATGCCTTCAGTAAAGACATGACTTCTAGATGGGAAGCATTCTTTCAAATTTGGAACCTTATCTGGATTTTCATTATGACTAAAGCAAATTTTAAACAATTTTCACTCATTAGAAACTCCGTTTTGGTTGCCTGCATCTCCCCATAAAGTAGAAAGGACTTTTCACAAGTCTTCTCTATCATGATACATGTGCTATATGAGGATTTCATTCTGTATCTGATTTTTATCTGCTTGTAAATCTTTGTGTCATCATAAATAAAGCAGAGATATGTGTTGAATTGTGATTGCATTTCCCTATACTGTATTTGTGTCTTCAGTTGCAAAAATTAAAAAAACAATGCTGTAGTAATAATTCACAGTGTCAGAGAGCTATGATACTGTTTTAGGCTGGCTGCAAATCATCTGCAGGCATGAAGTGTCAGTTCCAGAAGGGAAAGAAATAAACATCATCTTGGTAGAAGACTAGTTTGTACCAATTAGTATTGTTTATTACAGTCATAGTTTGGTCTTCTGAGTGTACAATCATACGGTATGTTGTTGCTATTTCTTGTGTCAATCTTAAAAGTTATAAGATACATGGCTGTTAAAGCCTGTTGGATGAAACCATCAGCTTGTGTTATCACCATGATAATGCGATTTCTGCATCATTTAACTTCTCATAATGATTGTATGTGACTTGATACCCAGCTGTCACAGTTGCTGATCTTGGAAATGAGAAGATTACAAAAAAGTATGATTATGAACTCTACATTTTTCTCTTGAATCTAAAATGTCAAAGATCAGAATTTTTTGAAAGTGTGACATATTGCCTTCTAAGATTGAATGGTGCTGACTTTAACATAATCAAAGTTTATTGAGATAATTTGAACTTCTGACCATTTTAGTAATGATGAGAATATCAATATTTGTATGCATAACAAGTTAAGTTAGACCTACCACTACATGGTTCATTAAAACAGAGTGTATAGCCATCATGAGTGTAGCCTTTAGCATTTTAGGCATGGAAGAATACTGCCCTCTTTGACATCCTGTTTCCCTTTGGAGATTGTCAAAGAGAAAGAGCGCCCTCAATTTTAGTAATTCCATCTTGTGCACTACTCTGGTGAAAGAAATAGCATTTTGTTCATTCTTGACCATACACAAGTGTTTTAACAAATTATTTTCATTCCTTCAGTGTGGATGCAGTGGAAATTTTATTTGAGAGGAGAAAAAATCATATGCTGAAAGAATCATGTATCATGTAGTGTTTGAAAGATTATTCAGGATTTATTACAGATTGTTTAAAAGCAGTCAGGTCTTTAACATTGCAGACAATTTAGGTAAAATGATTGTATCTCATTTATTTTCCTTTAGGAATTTCCTTTATCATCAATTTTTTGATTGCATTCATTCTTGGTATCCTGAGGGACCAAACCTCATAAAATATTTTGAGCTATGATTAAGAAGTTTAATTACTGTTTGGAATTATCTCTCAGTTTGCTGAGATTTAAAATTTAAAACAGCTCCTCATCATAACATAAAAGAAGAGATTGTGTATATTATGTAAGGTATTAGAGCCTTTAAGAAGCTGAGGACTTTTGAGTTAAGTCAAATGTGGCAAGATTGAGGTTTCCAATTATTGTACAAAAAAAAAAACAAAAAAACACGCACACGCAATGCCCTATTAATATGAACTGATGCAAGGGAAGTGGTTCTTTCAAATATAAATTGAAATTTTTGGTCTTTCTGCAACCTAACAGTGATTACAGATGTCAGTACATTATGAAAAGGAATATTTTTGTCTATGATTTGATTCAGTTTATACATTGTGTTGTCTTACCCGTGTCCTGCATGCTAAATGACCGAGAAACCTTCAAAAAATCACTTCCTTAAGTATAGCAGGGCTTCGCATGAGCCTCAAAAATGGTTCAGCAAATTCAATCCAATGTGAGGGAATGGCATTGACCATAGCTTAAATTATTCTCTGGAAGGGCACTTTGACAATCTGCAACAAGACAGCTTTTTGTCGTTGGTATCATTGGTTATAGTTCAAGCCCTAGCATAGGTATATCACTTTGACCAACAGTCATGGGCAAAGTACATACAACAATTTCTGAGGTAATGATAGATGTTTTCTTAATCCAAAAAATAAGGACTATCCTTTTAAAATGGCATAATTTTCTCACTCCTCGTTACATCCTATTTACATATGAATACCATTATTGCCTGCAATAAACCGTCTGGCAAACCAACCACTGCGGGAATACCTATGATCTGTGACAACTCATGAATTCTTTAAAATTGCAGTAAAAATTGAGAAAAACATGAAGTAGTGTGTAAGTTGCAATCTTAATCACATTTTGGATCTAGATATTATCTTAGTATGAAAGTGCTCAAAACTGTTTCATCCCTTGAAGCACCATCTTTGTTGTGAGTGCTTTCTTCAAAGTTAGCCAATCTCAAAATGACAAAAAAAAAGCACAAAAGTATTAGCTGTAACTGTAACTTCAAATAGTGAGTCAACATACTAAATTTTAGAAAAAAGTGTAAATGGTTATAAAATTAAAAGTTTACAGAAAAATATTGTGATTATTGGTGTCACATCAGTTTCATAGCCAAGTTTACAGTATGTATAGGGTAGGCTTGAGAAAGTGTTACACAGAGGGGACTGTATAGAAATACATCATTCCCAGATAGTGGGGATAGGCCTGCAATACAGTATAAGATGTTTGTTACCAATTACCCAATAAGAAATATTTTAGGGCATTTGTGGTCTGCCCTTTCCTCCTGAGTCTTGAATTCTATAAACGCTGTAAATTTTACTCCTCACAGAGAGATAGAATACCAACGAGCACAGCGTCTTCAGAGGCAGGAGTTGCATGAGAGGTCCGACCCCCAGTGTTATATTCGTCAGGATGAGGATGAGACAGAGGCAGATACAGACACTGAGAGCAAGAAACTGATGTCAGATGAACAGAAGTCTAACACAACCTTTACTCCACAACAATCAGTCCAGAAAACCCCAGGAACCATGAGGGTAAGGTCATAACCATGTAAAATGGTGTTGGAAAAACCAGCTGCTCTGGGAAACTTGAGAAACAGTAAAACTGGCATGGAAATATTCTGGCATTACATTGCAAATAGTTTTGGACACATCATTCATGCAAACATATTACAACATAATGCTTACTAGGAGCTGGCTTTGTCCATAAAGGCAATCTGAATAAGATCATCCTTCCCTTGGTGAAACTATGGCTGAGATATGGCATTGACACCTTTAGATGGGGTAGGGAGAAGATGTACCAGTCTAACTGATGGTAGTAATCAAAAAGTTTGATCATAATTATGAATTAGTGAAAAATTTGATAATAATTTGGGAATTTTAATCACATTGTTGAAATAAACAGTTTCAAAATTGCATCTTTTCCCCTACGGCTGCCACATGTTGTAAATGCACATTCTATTGTATGGGACTTAGCTTGAGTTTTAGAGAGGGCGCCATTCAAAAATACAAAAACAAACAATGCTGTTATGGAAAATGTGATCACAGTTTTATCAAAACTTTGGAAGATGTGAAAAGATGTAAAATGAAAGGTACATTTTGTTCAGTATATTCCTTGTTTGAAAGGTTACATGGCAGTATTTAATGCACTGTTGTGTGATGTGATGATTTATATTCCTGTTTTCTAAAAAAAAATTTTTGGATGGGGGGGGGGGTTTACATTCCATTGGCTGTTAACAGTTGTGTGCTTTGCTTATCAAACTTCCGTAAACTGGTCTTTCTTTTGAATGATCTTCATGAATATTCCATTAGCCTCATTTCAGAATGTATTGGAGAGAACTACTTATCTATTGTATTTTTAATTTTGAATACCAAATTGGCTGGGTTAATATAACAGCTCCAGAAAATTTTTGTGAATGTTCAATGTTTTATGTTTTATGTTTATGTTTTATGAACATTTAGTTTGTTGAAGTGGCAATTGGGAAGGGACTTGCAATTCAATGAACACTTTTATGCCAGTTTGTTATTAGCTGTTCTGTGGTCTGTGGGTGGTTGAGATTATGGGTTAAAGGGCCTTAGGGAAACTGATGTGAAATGTGTGATCTTTTTCCATTCAACTTTTACAAAATAGTCCAGTTGCAACACTGGCCATGTGACCAGTTTAATTGGGTGATCAGTTTTGGAGTAGTTGATGTAAATGTAAATAGGCAACCCTAGCACTCCTTACCTTTCCCATGTACTCCCATCTATGTAAAGATTTTGACACTAACAAATTAATATTTGTTCTCATACATGATTTCATTTCCACTGTATTGGTGGACACACCCTTGGTGGCATGTACAATTTTAATGTGTACAATGAGCTGAAATTACATGATTCAGTGAGACCACATGTCCAGGGAAGGTAATACCGGATGAATGAGTAACTTGATACTTGCTTAGTTTAAAGAATATGATCCTTAAATATTTATGCAGGCAATTGATGTCTTGTGTTTCAGGAACTGATATCACTCACAAAAATTTGATCACAGCTTGATTTTGATTTGCAAGCGTCTGGTCATGAAGAGGAGTGTGTCTGGATTAAAATAAGGGTTATGTGATATATAAGCAGTGTGTAATAGAGGGGACTATGCACAAATTATGTTCTGGGATGACTCAAACAAACACAAGAATATACTGTGTTAGAGAAATTCCAGGCAAGATGCTCTGCATGTAAATAACTTTGTTGGTGAACAAATTGCTGCAACAACAAATTACTTAGAGATTTTGAAGTATGTCAGAGAGTGCATTTATAGCCAGTTCATAATATGTCAGATATTTTACAGCACTTGTATAAATAAAAGTGGGCTCTATACAGACCTCAATAAGGAAGTGGGTTGCTCTGAACTATTTCTCAAAATTTTTTCAATGATTCCAGTTTTTTTTTTCATCACAGATTTCAGTTACAAATGCGAATGATTAATCATTGCAAGAGCCAGCCAAACATTAGACTTTGCAAAGTCTTTTTGGGAGAATTAAGTTGTCTGTTTTGGTTCTACCCTGGAGTACAATTCTCCAAATTTGTGTTGAACCTCAAATTTGTACCTGTCATAAAAATATTACACAGAAAATAAACCTCTCAAAACAGACTGTGCAGAATATGTGTAAACAGAATTTACCCTTTCAAATATGAGACACCTGCTTTGGGTCTGGTTACATATTTTGCATCAAAGGTGAACACATTTCTTTATACTTCATGAAGCAAAACCTTTTCCTCTCCCTCCTACAAGTAGTACATCAAAATATAAAAATGTATAGTGTATAAAGAAATTTCAGGTTTGTGAATATGCAAAACAAAAAAAAAATCATTTGTATAATAAATCACATTTTTGTGTATTTTATCTTAGGCTCCAGATTTGCCTCCAACTACAGGAAGAATTAAAGAAGGTGAGCTTTATTGGCATATTTTGTGGTCTTTGTGGACCATAATTTGATTTTAATTTTCAGGTTATTCAGAGGAGGTGCTTTGACCTCATGACATGAATATTTGAAAACTTTTTACCACCTCAAACAAGTCTATCTGCTTCATAGTTTTTTTTACCTAGTTTGCTGGAATTTTTTTTTCTCTGCTTTTTGATAACTTTTAACATTAGTGTTACCATTTGTTTGTTTCTTTAAACTTTGTCATTTTAAGGGATTTTTATTTTTGCACAGAGAAATTGGGTGGGGTCTGCATTAGATGTAAACATGTGTTTAAGGTTTAAATTATTGCCTGCAATATTTGAAGGTTGTAAGAGGTAAAAGTAAGAAAAGAAGCAGAGAGGGATGATAAATCTTTTACAGTAAGACACAGAAATCTTTTTTGAAGAAGCAGAAAGGGATGATAAATCTTTTACAGTAAGACACAGAAATCCTTTTTGAAGAAGTATGCATGTCACTTTCTTCCAAAGAAGTTCCTTTTGAGCATACTTATATTAATTACAATCAATCTTTAACAGAAAAAGTAAGAAAAATGTAAGACAAAACCAAGTTAGGAAGGAAGACACTGAAGCAGTAGCTTTAAAGCACTGTGTGGTAAATTTAAATTACACTTGTGAGAATTAAGTTCTTCCTCATGGGATTAGTAAATATATGAGCACTGGTGCTCAAGAAAGGCTTTTAAAAAATTGTTTGTGAGTTAAGTTGAAGATTGAATTAATCCTTTGACTTCATGGTAAATTTTTTGAAGAATTTGTCAAAGATAGTACAAAAAGTGTTTTGTCCTTGGTTTGTAGAATTGTGGCAGATGAGTTTGCAAGTGTGGCATTGCAGCAGCACGATTTAAATGTAGTTTGTGTTTGTGTGGAGTACAGTAGTAAAAATTAACTTTTGAGAGAAACTGAAATGTGCTTCTGATAGTTGTATTGTTTCTGTATTTTCCTGGCAGACTGAAGTGTGAACATGTGAAATATAGTGAAATTAATATGCGTTGATGTTTTAAAAAGTTTTGCATTTTAAAAATTTGGATTTGTGAAGTGTAAGGTTGTGAAAAGATCAAGACATGGCAGTATATTTGATCACAGAATATTTTGAAATGTCCTTGACTTTTCGAAGTTCTTTAATAGGAGTGCCATGCTTTGTGGAATACATTATAGATTTTGCATGATGTGTCTGTCATGATGACAGTAGTGGAGAATCTTTTTGAAGTGTTTCATACATCACAATGATTTAACCATAGCAACAAACAAAAACATTGATTACATGACATTAAGGGCTCTCTGTTCTTTGTGTGTATGTTGCAATATTTTATGTGTTACCACATGCTTTTTGAGCTTTACTGCTTTGCTTTGCAATTGTGTGATCCTTTCCTTGTGATTTTTGTTTCAAAAGCACTCTTGAGTGATACCTAAATAATCCACCCATCACCTGGCCTCCATTTGCTATCAAATTTTCTTTGCAAATTTGTATTTTCAAGATCAAACATTTGTGGTTGAACCCCATTCCCTTTGATACTTAAAAATTTAAATGAAGTGTACAGGTATGTGCAAGTTTTTACATGTCACTTTTTGTTTTTCTGCTCCGAAAACTTTAAAAGAGTTTTGGAATTACTTTTTTTCTCCCAAAAGGCAAATTTCTTTCCTGGCAAAACAATCAGCAGCTTTTTTAGATATTCAAAGACCTGTGGCTCCCATTTCATAGTCCTCCCAGAGGGAGGGTGGACTAGTACTGTCATGCCAGTTCTAGTTTGGACCTGTTACATGTCTAATTTTATTTCGATAATTAAGTTTTGGTTTAATTGCTCTCTTTTGATTGAATTCCAATGAGACTTCTCATCCTTCCACCATGAGTTACTCATTTGGAAGTTAATTATTCAATTTTCAAGTAGTGTGGTTGGTTGCATCTACATATCTGTACAGTTACACATTAAAAAGCCTTAAAGGAAAGTATTTTAACCTTTGCCTCTGGAATTAACTCACACATCAATGCAAAGCAAGGCAGTTTCTCATTGTTCAGCTCACACTACTTCAACGTGTGAAGATAAATTTGGATTTTGCAGGGAGACAATTCACCAGGAAAGTCCTACTTCGAGGATTTTCAGACTTCGTCTTTCACCAAGCAACACAAAGGGCTCAAGGTATAATTGCTATGAATAGAAATTGCCCTTGCAACAAGTCCTAAAACTTCTGAACATATGGAAAGTGAATTTTTAAGGGGGTTCAATATAATAACTGGTGGAAGTATCTTTTGAAAGCCAAGTGATTTCATGAAGGGAATATTGTAATGTATCAGTGGTTTTCTGTTAAAGCCAGGTTGGAAAAAAAAGAAATGAAAGTTAATCACGAAAAACAATACACAGAGGGGTCAGTGATCGGCAGTTTTGACAAACTTGATATGACTTGTATTCCCATTAAGTTTAATTTTGTGACGAGAAATTTCTGCCTTACATTTATCCAAAAAGATACTCAGAACTTGACCAATTTCTTGTAGTTGTAATGCAATTTCTTTTGATGGCGATTCGGTACAAATTGGTTTTATGTTTGGAAAAGCATGAGTGGGAAAATCGTACTATGTACATTCTATACCCTGGTCAGTCTTGAAAAAGACTGCTTTCATACTGTTGTGGTTTGTAGCCATATGTCAACATGAATATTCAGAATGATGCAAATTTCTGTATGAGTATGAACAGTCTGATTGCCTGCCTAATAGTGTTTAACAAAGCCTCCCCTATTATTAAACTGCATTACTCTCCTAGCCAGACCTTGATGGATTTTGCCTGATAGCAAAGGGAGTTTAATATTTCTTTTACTCTTAAAAAAGTAAAAAATACTTCTTGTCAATTTACATGACAGGTTTGTGTGTTCTCCATGACTATCAGAAAATGTAAAATGTTGCCAATGGCAAAGTGATTATTCAAGTTCAGGAATTTCCTGTCATAAATGGTATGTTTCCAGTAATAGACACATTAGTCCACCAAGGGCTGGCTTTGGTATTAGTTTATATAGGCATGTTGCTCATGGTTTGATGCGGTGAGGAGTATGTTATATTTGACTGTTTTTGAATAGTTTTTGTGTAAAACATCACATTTTGAAGTGAATACACTGAGGTAGCTTTTGTAATCAAGAGTGCATGGGGTCTCTGGGTCTTTCAATATCAGGCACTAGATGTTCTCTATGCAATACCTAGTTTCTTTCTTACATTTACCGAAAAGTTCCCTTCTCATGCAGTTGTTGCTTTGCTACTTAAGCCAGTATAAGTGTCAAAATCCTAAGTAAATTTGTTCAGCTTGCGGGTTCAGTGTGGTCCTGTAGATTTGCAAAAAAAAAATAGTATGACATAGTGGCAATTTAACTGCTAAACTTTCCCTCGTCCTCTACATACATTCTAAAGAAAATAAACCTAGTAAAATGAAAATTTGCAAACTTTAAAAAAGTGATTTGTCAGTTAAATTCCTTTTAAATAGTAGCAAACGATTGTTTTGTGATTTTGGCAAGTGAGATTTGTGGTGGCAGCATTTTGAGGGGAACAATAGGGGCTTGCTCCAATGGCATGTTGTTAATTGTTGTATTCTTGCACCTTGTACCTTGGGATATTGTAATGTTACCCTTGTTACCCCCAGTGGTTGCTTCATTTTGACTCATGACAGCTACCGATGGTAGATTTGTATTAATGTACAGAGATGCAATGATAAGAAAAACTACTTGTCAAGATGGAAAAATGGCAAAGTTTTATGTGTGTATGACTCAGAGGAGGAGACGGGGCAGCAGGATGGTGATACTTTCATGTTGTCTTACTTTAATGGGTGGCATCAATGGTGGGGGCCAGGTTAATATTGTGGTACCACATGGTGAAGGTTTGTTTACAAACAAGGGACTTTCAGCCAGCCAATCTTGTACTAGTGTATAGAGGTACTGTTAACCATTTATTGGCAGAGTAACTTCAGATCAGAATGTCAGAAAAATTTGCAAGATGAAGCAAATATGTACAACCTGATAGCTTCATGATAACTTTCACTACTACTTATCTTGATATATCAAAAGTATAGATGAAGGTCCTAAAAGAACAAAGAAAATTTGTTTATTAAAATGATAAATAGAACAATTGTCCTGGTGGTATAGGGGTGTATGTTTACACGGCTGTACAGGTATTTTGTTTGGGAGATGTGTTGGTTGCATCATGGAAGTACTGCCTCGTACTTCCATGGTTGCATGCAGTGAGATTTATGCTAAAAAGCCCTTTTTCCAGACTTCACCAGAATGATCTACTAGTGTTGCAAGAAAGGTGCAATCACAGTTCAGTGATTGTTGATGAAAAGGTCATTGTGCTCATTGAACATGGTGTGTATTAAACAGCAGCAGCTACCTGGCTGGTTTTAAAAGCTCTTAAAGGGGCATATTGAGTTGGTTCACAAAATTCATGATTTTTTTTACAACTGTTGAGGTTTACTCACATATTGATTATAAATGATCAAACTAAGAGATTATGTACCTGTACATCTGACTCACAACTGAAATGGCTATGATAGGATATTTAATGATTAAAATCATTTATTACAACTTTGTGACCAGACACTTTTTACCATTATGTAGTAAT
>WURT03503976.1:0-17994 GCA_009936505.3 Holothuria glaberrima | reverse complement strand
GAAGATTTATGTCAGATGATTGGCACACATCTCTAAAAAGACCAAGTACTTCCCACCTCCCTTCTGGATAAGAAAGGAACACAGATCGTGGAACAAGATTGTTATTGACCAGACTTCCAGGAGGAAAGAGAACCTTGCATCGCAAATTGCATTTGTTTCATTTGGTGACATCATTATTCCTCCACACAACCATTATTTGTATAATATCTTACGTTTAAGGCAAACAATCGTGACCTGTCATAAACGAAAGTCATTTTCCAAAAATCTCAATACTTTGCCTCTTGCTGGCGAATTTCTCATCACTTCAGCACGTCTTGACTACCTTGCTTTGTCAAATTGTTAAGGCCTTAACATCTCGTTTAAATTTGTTACGGTCAATTTTTGTTTTTCCAGGTTCATCGTTACACCTCGGTTGTTCTTTCTGTCTCAAAAGTCTTTGACTGAGTGAATATTTAATATTAGTTTAGGAGGACAAATGGCAAATTTGACTTGCAAAAAACGCTCACCCGGACAAATGTGGTTACCGTAAATTTTGGGTGTTGTTAGAACAACATCCATATTTTTGACGAACTCTCAGGTACCAGCGATTTCTTTTGAAATACAGCCTGAAAACATGAACTCTGAGAATTTGTTCAATAAGAGGATAAGCGCGTATTTTAAATAAGTTCTACACGTCTACTCCCCTGTAGAAAAATCGTCAAACCCCTGAAAACGGAAAAAAAAAATTGAGCTTTAATTTCCTCATGCAATCCGTACACTGGCGTAAAGAGCAATACAATTTTTGGTGACGTCACACTGTAGGCTGTAGTGATTGGTCACCTTCTTTTCTCGCAACTTCATTAAATCTACTGAAGAGTTGATAACTGTTCGTGTGTACACGAATAGTTCTGTTATCCATAATTTCCTGCGATCGCACAAAGGCGGGTATCAAAATTGTCATTACTTTAATTCGAGGATAAAAAAACTGACAGTTTGCATTGTGATTTTCTTCACAGCATCAAAAACATTGCCGATACAGCCCGAGTGCCTGGCTTTGTACGATCACCAAACCTGTAAGTTTTTCATCCTTTTGAGCTCTTTGCTATTTTTCCAATATATATGTATATATATATATATTATATATATACATATATATATATAGGTACATATATATTACATCTTTCACTCAATTTTAAGAATACAAGGTTTAGGTAACAGGGCTGGCTGAGGATAATTAGAAGAGGAGCGGACATTTCATAAAAGTGACCTTGAAATATTTACTTGTTTGTTCTGCTAGCAACCTGTTGTTTATCACTAAAGAGCAAACATCACTTTGGAAAATTTTTTCTCTTTTTCATTTTCTGCACGTCATACGGTCTCCTTTTCTCTATTACTCTGGACTTTCCATAAGTTTAACCAAAGGATTACGCTGGTAGTGTTTCGTTTCGCCCCACCATCTTTTATAACCATGGGTGTTAATGTAAATTATTCTAACGTTATATTTCGTGGCGTAAAATGTTGCATAGAAAGGTATGTTTGATCATATTCTTAATTGGCACGACACAATTGTTTGTTATTGAACAACTCTTTACTAATCAAAACAAATGTCTCTTTTCAAAATTTGCATAGCCACATCTGGCAAACTTCCAAAAAAATGGTTATCCACAACACCAAGTCTAGCACAGTGAAGACTAACTAAACACATTTGCCAAGTTAAAAACGCCGTCCTTTTGAAATTTCATTGATACACAAATATTTGACAAAAAGCAATAGTCCATTATATTTTTCTCACTCGAGTCCGTAACGTAGCTGGCCTTTATTTACTCGTGTGATTAAGATGAATGACACATTTGTAGAGACCTGCAATATTGATGGAAGTAAGTAAAATTTAACAGCAATGAAATTAGAAAATATTTTAACGAGGTTTGCCTTTCTTGCAGATTTTACGCATGTTGTCACATTTGTAAATAGCAAGAAAGTCTTTGATAAACGACAAATGTTGCACGTTGTTAAAATTGCAGTTTTTTACGAATTTCGTAATATATTTATATATTTTACTGAAAATAGTCTGCTTCATATTGTGTTTAAATTTCATCAGTATGGGGCAAACTCAAAATGTCACAAATTCATTTATCAATAATGAATCACTCAGTCTCACCCGTAAACTAACATAACAGATTTACTTTTCAAATATAATTATCATATCATTATTTCTAACCAGTATTAAACCACTTAGTCCCACCCATTAACTATGACAATAGGTTAACTTTACTTAAAAATAACATATTACAACAGCCATGGCAATTACAGCGTTACTTATTTGGAAAGAAGGCGTAAACAAAATATTCACGAAACTGAATTTCTTCCAGTTAGAACCTTTCTTTCTAACTTTTGATAGTAAAAGAACGAAGCTACTTTATTATGAATTTTCCTCTCATCTTTAGCTTGCACAAGAACTTTGATTATAAACGTTACAAATTTTGGACCACAAACGCAACAGTTCCCTTAAAACAACTCTTACGTCAAGTCTCTTAGCTTGTTTCTTGAGGATTTTAAAAATCAGAGTGAAAACCTACAAGGTAAAAAACATAACTGTAGATAACCAAGTGTTATTTTAACCTCGTATTTCTCGATTTCTCCCTTTTTACAGTCCGTAGTCGTTAATACTATATGAACGACAGATGGAAATTACAATACCAGTCTATCAGATAATTAAGGACATTTGCTAATATTTAACACCTGTCAATGGTAGCAACATACACTAGAATATGTAATTGTACATTGCCTGTAGCCTAGTCAGTTGTAATTTGAAAATGCTGTACTTTTATAATAATGGCGCGAAGGTACTCGATCGTGACGCCATATGTCCATATTTAAAAATAGCATCATCGTCTAATGATTCACACTGAAAATGTTTTTTTTTTTAGATATTTCTCATGATCCTCTTGACTCCCAAAATTTAAAGGTGTCATGTTAATATTTTAGTCTCAGAAACAAGCATTTCAATCGTAATAATTTTATATCAGCAGCCTTTGAACATAGCCTATTTAAACCATGATGTTATTAATCCTGACATATCGATAATATCTTGCGCAGTTAGTAAACACGTCGGGTTCCATATACTAGTTTACGAGTATCTACACAAGCTTCAGTTCTTTCAAGGAAATAATGATATCCTAGGTTGAACTTCATTTGCGTAATCGCCTTGGCATAATGCATTCAGTTTTATTCGACGGCATCGACAAGCTACTTGAGATACTCTGAGTATGTTGGGTTTTGAGTGATGTTCATGTGTACAACTGGTAGTATGTAAATTATCAGTCGCTGTAACAAAGTCATTGGTGTTCTGTGTGGAAGAAGGGGAACGAGGTGTAAATGGTAGGTTAAGGGGGGACGGGAGTCCCTCAAAGCAAACTACAATTGTCCAATCCAGGGCATATAGAGTTGATTTCGTCAGTTCGTGGCAGCGGCACATTACTTTTGGGAAGTTTGTAATGGTTATTTGGAATCAGGGAAGCCTTCTCGGCGAACACCTTCCTCCCTAATATGAATTTGGCTGTTTACACAACTATGTGTCAACCATAGGCAGTACGCCATAGGAGCACAGAAAAAAACTATTCCACCCCTCTCCAACATTTGCATATCAAAGTCTTCATTTATCAAAAATAATGTACAATAACGGATCATTATGGTATAAAAATTTTCTGAACTTAGAAGACAACATTTCCCACACCTCATACATGTCATATAGTTTAACAGGGGCACTGACCAGTGATCCCATTGACTGATAATGTGAGAGACGTTGATTTCGTATTATTTTGCCATGCCCCGCCCCCTCTTACAGTCGCTGTTGGTGCTGATGATGATAAAAAATAATGAAATTATTTATTTGGTAATCTCTTTTGTGTTCAAAGATACAGGAGTCATAGGTTATTCATTAACAACCTAATGGGTGCTACTTTTTAAGCAGAACTACTTTACCACATCACAATGTTAACGTCACGTATTAAGCAGCAAATCCTAGCTTGACATAACTACCGTTTGGTGGTGCAGTTCAAAGGTCATTCACTTCACCCATCTTCTGGAAAACGGTCCAAGACTGGGGAATGGTGAAATATTTGAATACACTCATATCCGTCGGAAGGGACGTTAAAATGACAGTCCTTGGAGAAGCCTTAAGAAAGATTTGTAGCATTAAAGGCGCCTGCCCGTTATACTCACTGAACAGTAGTCCAAAAATAGGAAGTTATAACACCTGTGTTCTTCTCTAATTTTTTACCAGGTACCTTTACGGAAGGGAATTAGTGTTGCCGAAGGTACCTAAAATACGGAAATGGAGTTGCATCAGAGAGTTGCCAGCTGGCAACTGTCTGGTGTAGAGAAAGAAGTAGCAAAGGAACGTTTTAATAGAAACTGAATTCGTCAACTTAAAGTTTCTTATTTGTAGTTACGAAATACCACATGGATGTAATAGTATACTTTACTAAACTAATTTCTTTAGAAGTACACAGTCAGGACGCTTCTGCATTCCCCATTATTGTTCAAAATAGCAGCTAAACTCTAAACACTGTTAGATAAACCTTTGTCCAGGTTAGGCGAATGTCTCCTGCCTATACCTTAACTAAAAGTAATGCCTAAAACACCTTTGATTTTCTTTATTTTTGTAATGGGTACTTCAACTCATTTACCATATCTTCTTTTGCTAATTTAAAAATGGAGCATATCCCTTTAACAGCATGGACTATACTGGAGTCCTAACGATCAGTGTAGGCAAGAAATTCTTCAAGGAACATTTCGGCGGAGTGATTCTTTTAAACAAGTGGTGCAATACCTTTCGGAAAGGAAAACGGGCAATAACCCGCTTTGATCAGGAAGTGCAATAGCCAAATATTACCTACCAATCGCTTCGCATAGCAATTCCTGTCTTACCCTCTAGTTTTGCTACGTACTTCAAAAGCAATATTGATAAAGACTTTGTATTACGGTACTTCCCTAATAAAAGAAGCAATGAGAGTAGACGCAAGCCGACGGCGATCGAAACGGAGCAGTTTTTTAGGGAACTATCTGCAAACATTGGATACTTTTCATGCTTCATTTTACTGTTGGAAATTGTGCGTATAAAGTTGGAAAAGTTTCATTTATTGATTGCTGTGCAAACACCGACTGTTAAATGAGGTATTCATAAAAGCGAAGATATTTTTTCACTGTATGTAACACTCCACATATTACAACATGTACATGAAAACTCAAAGGCAACATGGCATATGTGCACTAAAAAAAGCTAAGGGACGAGCAGTCCGCAGGGCCTACAGGTCCCTTTTATCTTGACAAGCTTATTCTCCCTTTTGCAACGTTAAATGTGAGTTTTCGTTACACTGTGCGACAAGTTCAGGACTGCTCAGGAGGCTCAAACTCTACTTACGCTACTGGACACATGTTTATATTATCATTCAAGGTATTAGCTGATGTTATGACTGCGTAAACCCTACACCCTTCACTTCTAATAATGGTACAAATAACGTCGTAATGACGTGAAAGAAATCCCCAACATTACCTTACATCAGTGACATGGCTTGATTTATATGAATAAAAATTGAATGTTTTTTGCACACTATTGTCACTTTAAGACTTCCACTGCAACAGAATATATTGCCATTTTATTACCTGTTTTTCTCATAAAACTCGGCAAATTTATACATCATCCCTTTAGTCGGTAGCTTCCGGGGACTCTATTTTATTACATACCAGTGATGGAATCTATGTAAAAGTTTAATTGTAAATGACTTTACTGTCGATACTTATGCAGTGCGTATCCAAACACAATTGCCCGGTGAGCCCCTGGTTTATAAATTTGTAGATCTCCCACTGTCATACATTATAAAACTAGTATTCAACTTGTCATCATAATTGATTTTGAACTTCCTTTTCCAAAGTATAAATTGTCTTCCATTAAATTATAATGAAACAACAACTTCGACGCACCTTTATAACGGTGGAAAATATCCCACCGCTGATGTATGGAGGCTTTTAGCGTTATAATCACCTACTATATGGACAGGAACGTTTTTGAATACAATTATGATGTTTGGATGATTAAGCTTGCAAAGTCCATTTCAAAAAGCTTTTACGAAACAGATCTTGCGGACGATGTTTTGAAACTAGGCAAAATATTTTCTTTTGCATTTTACATTTCCCACGAAGTAATTAGACAGGGTTGAAAGGAAGACTACGTCAGATTATGTCGTCGGTGTAGTATAAGCACTAACATATTTACCAAAGTGGCTCTCTTGTGTATAATAATTTAAAAAGAGCCTCGGATTTTCTTTTGTGATTTCAATCAAAATTCCTTTACCCTCCTACATACGTGGAACTGGAAATGAGGAGAAATTAATATGTAGAATTGTGCAGACTTTTATACAGTGATTGATCCTTGTAGCGATGAAATGTTCCCAGAAGAAGCTTACCCAAAAAATTTGTAATCCTCCTACTTGCTTTCCGGCCAGAAACAGCAGTCAAACCCATGAGAAATCAATCCAAGTGAAAAATTATTAATGTAACGGGAGCTGCTGTACCCTCGTTCTCCCATTAAAACCAACATGCAATAGAGTGAAAAGTCTAAAATTAAACAAAAAAGACATGTTACCACCTTAGGGTCAAAATAACAAAATTACTGGTCTTCTTCAGTTCTTCCTAATTCATCATTCTGCGAAGTGCATGTCTAAGCTGATTTGAAATAATGCCATATATTTAAATATAACTTCAAGAGGGTAGACCGGACAACTATTTGTTTTGTGATTGCTTCAGTGGTAAACTCAAAATACTAGCCTTTGTTTCCTTTTTCATTTCTCGATTTCGCCAATGCTTAGTAGGAACTCTTATTGTTATAGAAAGCAAACTGCATTTAAAGTGAGAGATAGAAAAATATACGAAAAATATAGGTGTACAATCTACTATGTTCAATTAAATCAGTACTATCCATGCTTGCACCTCAATCCCAAATAAGCTATGAAGATGGAAACCAGATCAATGAGTTTTATTTGCAAACTATGACGTACATATTGGCTATTTTTGAAACTGAGACGTACCGTTACACTCCAAAAACGTCCGGATAAAGTTTTAACCCAATCTGGATCACTAGGGCACCGACCCAAATCTGTGTCATTTGACTTTGACTTGGATAAGAATCATCCAATACGGATCATTTTTGACCCAAATCTGATGAAATAAGTGATCCAGTTGGAGGGACGGTGCCACTCTTATCCGGACGTTTTTTGGGGGGGGGGGCCGGACGTTTTTTTTGGGGGGCAAATTTCTTCAATATCATATCGAAATCCGATGAGGACCTTTACCAGAACGTTGTAAGTCCCACCCCTTCCTCCACGGATGTGACCTGGGAAAAATCAAAGGGTGGGAACTAAACATAAATGTAGTCTTCTTAACCGATGTACCTTCTGGAGGCGTATGGTTTGAATGCTGGCTTGCCTACAGTTTTTTCTTTTTCTTTTTTGGTATGAGTAGGACCTATGGACGAAGTCTCTGGCAATGTAAAGAAAGCTTATCAAATTTCCCCTTGTTGCTTACACGCAGCTTTTCAATAGTAGTCCCTCTCTTTAATAAGGGGTGAGTGCTTCGAAACTAAGGTGGGGTGCTAGCTTTCCCAACTCTTGGTATGTACCTATATTGACTTCAATCATGCTCGAGTCTCTTTTATCAGATTTGAAGCCTAGTTCCAAATATCTCATTTACGAAATTTCAAATTCATTGTATTATCAGTGAATTGTATAAGTAACGGTTTCTTATGTATGTGGTACACCCACTCTGCCATACAGTTATGCATTTATATGACGAGAAGTCAATGACCTGAGGTGATCGCTCTAAACTGACTGTGTACCCGGCGCTCTTGTTGTGTTTCGTCTACAAAGACCTCTATCGATTACTTCTTCCACGACATGTTTATTGCCTAATCGGAATAAGTACATAGACTACTTGTAGGGATCAGCACATTTACTTTAAAATGTCTAAGTTCAATTAAAACAATCTCATACAGTGTTTGTATTATTCACGTTAATCTTACAAATCTGACTTTTTTCAAAAAAAATCAAATTTCTATAGCAGTATCAGGGGAAATCAAGTAAAGTTCAACTGTTTCTTTATCTGTTCAAATAAATTAGCCACAGGGAGGTTTATGCAAATCAGTGTGAGTTTATTCTTTTATCGCGTATCTATCGGAAAAAATTCTCGCAATGGTATCATTGGAAAATCATGAAAGATGCATAGAAAGCAACACTATTGCTTATACACTATACGGTCTCTGTAACGGTTTCAACACATTATAGAATTCTGTTAGAACTTACATATCAAAAATGCCTGTTTTTCCAAATTTCTATTCAGAAATCAGTCCCCAGGACTCCTTCTCATCTCCGTAAATTGGAAGTTACGATGTCTTTTCGTCTACAGTTCTGTGGATCTGATCGTCTGTCACTCTCTTGTCGCGAAAAAAAAACTTTCTTCGTAATGACGATGAGGCAAAATAGTGCCATAATTGTCAACTTCATTTTGAAACGCCTGAAGTCGTGAAAAAACGCAAAATGATTGGGAAATGAAGCTATATGTAATATCAGGAGATTTGTTGCAATAACTTTGGTCGCAGATTATTGTTAACATTCCCATCGACTGATCCAGGGTGTAATAAATAATACACAACGTCCATTTTCTTCTATCCACATTTGCAACATGATCCTATATCCCTTATCTTTCTCATATTTCATTCGATCTTACAATTTCTCTTGTTGCAAATACTTTGAGACAAGATAAGTAGATTGGTGAGCAGTCTTGACAAGTTTTGGCATTCCAGATACACGAAATGGGTCAAAGGTCATGAATTTAAGCAAAATATAACTGAAAGTCTTCGTTAGCAGGTTACCTCGTAAAACATAAGTTTACATCACTGGTTATGGCATACTGATGTGCCAGTAATTATTGTGTCCTAACTTATTAATTCCAATTTCTACACGGTAGTAGCCCGCAATTATGGACTTAACACTTTTGCCCCGGAGGTAGAGTACTATGTGTGCCGAATAATGAGGAAGGGTTTTTGAACTTGGGGGCAACGAGAAAATTAGGCGAGGTTGGACGCAGTGAAAACAAATAGTTCACGCATTCGGCACCTGGACTACGTACAGTGTTCCCTTTCGAATGCGTGAAGCACATACCATTTGATTTTCCATTGTTTTCCCTTACAAGTCAAACCTCCTTGTTGAAATCGACATTATAGCCGATTGTTCCGATGGAACTTTCACACGTTGTACTGTGCCAGTCTAAATCAGTCTAAAAGACAAGGGACAAAAAAGCGGTAGTCTAAAGGTTAGGGCGGTTTACAGAGTTGTTCAGCAAACTTTGGTAGAAAATAAATTGCTTTAGGCAGAACTTGTAAGGCAAAATATATTTTGTTTATTTGTGTTTCCAGACCTAAAAAGAACCTTCGTGTGCTACTCCGTGGTGGTTCATCTAGTTTGACAACGTGTAAGCCCAGGTTAGCTTCACCCACAAAGGTCTCGTGCAGCTAATGTTCCGAACCATTAAGTTTTTGTCGATTCATGGACTCCTCCCTTGCGCCCGTTACAATCACGCGCAAAAGATGCCGGCAAATCTGATAATTTGCACTGAGTTTGAGAGCTGTCTTTCTCGACCGTTTTACATCTCGTTTCTTTACAATGTCCAAACTCCATGTGGGATAGTTTTAGGCTTTCAACTGCAGTAAGCCGCAGTCCGCAGATTTTTTTCTTAAAGACTTAAGCCCACTGATCTTACATGATCTCCCGTACAGAAAAAAAAAGTAATTCTCCTCCTAGTATCTGATCCTGTTGTCTGACCATGATCCCAGGAGAAGTGATATTAACCGTTTATGCGACATTACTGAAAGACGCTGAGTCCTTCAAAACTAATTATGGCTATACTTGTTTTATTTTAATTGATGAGAAGGAATCTATGAAAGGGTGAGGGAATCTCCATATGGAAAATGCCACGTACATAATTTGGCTAATTCTGAGCTACTCCCAGCTTGGATTATCATCCAAAACTCATTTTCCTAACTCAGTGCATACAGCCAAGACTATTCCTTCTGCCCTTTTTCACACTTGAAGAGAAAGCGGGCCGTCTCTGCGTATTCCTCTAGAGGATATCCAGTAATTAAATCGATTCTGGCGATGGAACTCTTTGCTCGATGTATATGTTGCCGTCGCATTGCGTGGACACGGTCCAATGCACTTAATGCATTAAATGTCAACTCCGCATGAGTAGGGAGTAGCCCCCTTGTATTAGTGGAGATCTTTCCACATAAGAAGAGACGATGAAGCACGTAGCAAATGGGAACTGGATGCGTGTAAGATGAGTCTGCCCGTAGCACTTAAATGTTATTTGTATTCTGATAGTAAATCAAGCTATCTGAATCAAGTGACGTTTTTATTACGTCACTAATGAAATTTTCCCTACTCTAAAGCCGACACTTCTAAGCAAATTGAATTTTCCAAATGGTCACTCGACCGTTTAGAGTACAAAATTGAAATGCATTTGAAGCTTTTCTACAAACTATTAACATGCATTAGTTGTGGTTGTAAGTTTTGAAACAACAAATTTAGAGGTGTTTCTATTCTTAATTAAAAGATCAGTGAAAAGACCAAGAGGTTTTTTTGTGAAAAATGATAAGGAATTTAATATGTTAGGCTTTGCGTCATATTTACATTGTAAATAATGCAAGAAATCACCTCATGTGATATAATTACAAAGACATTGACTTATTCGCATTGAAATACCAGCTGGACGAGACCCCGGAAAATAACCAAGACTTCTATATTAGCTGTAGACTGTGGGTTTGACGAAAATAAAACCTTGTGTACATTGAGGTAACGACTTGGGGCAAAAAGGACGCATTTGTGATATTATTGTATTTGACCATTTCTCTTATCCTTGCTAGTGAAAACAACTTCCCTTTAGAACCGTGAAAAGTAACTACCTCGCAATCTTTCCCTCTTCTTAAAGTGTACCTAAGGTCTAGGATTAGAAAAAAGATTGTTATCTTGGTTATAAACGAATCTGATTGGTCTAACTTTCATCTTCATAAGTTATTCAGTTGTTAAGGTACAGAATGCCGAAATTTATTCACTTAATTTTGAATCATCGATTGCGCAATAATTTGCTATGTCCTTTTCGTGCTATTTATAATACCTGAGTTTGTTCCCAATTAAAGTAAAAATTCTACATGACATTGAAGAATTCACCTTTTTCGTGTGTATGCAGTGTTGTAAAGAGAGGAAGGTGTAAAGGAACAATTTAATAATATAATAGTTATCACATTGCTGACCAAGAAGCAATTGCTTGACAACTAATAAAGAAAAAACTAAGAATGAAACCTTGGCACTACAAGAGTGACATCACAATTTATTGCGCAATGCTCTATTTTCTTTTAACTGAATAAACGTTGATAATGTATATCTTAGCACAGGAATGCCCAGTAAAAATGGAAATCACACTTGAGTGAAATGTATTTGTCAACCTTAGTTCTGTACATATTTCTGAGTTTTCTTTAGTTAGATTTAATGTAGACAAATGCATCCACGATAAGTTGATGAAAAAAAGATTCTGCTCTTTTTTTCATGACACAAACGATGTCAGGGTAAAGATACTTTAGTCGACTAAACTGAAAGTAATTTTTGTAGCAAAAAAGAGGTAAACAATTTAATCAAAGCATCAGTTGATTCCTAAAAATCTTATTTCCCTTAAAAGTATCTTCCATGTTATTTCTGTACAAAAGCATTCCATTTTCAAAGATATACCAATGGATTATTTTCCATGAACGTCACAATACATTCAGTAAAATATTGCCATGCATTAGTTTGAAAACCTGGGGAAATATTAACTAAAAGTGGAGTACATATTCGTACCATTTAAAAGGCAAGCACAATATACTCATTCATTGTTTACAAACAAAGACGTCACTGCGTGTCGGCAAAAGAGTTCATAGGGCGCGCTTACACTGTCGTCACAATGCAAACTAGATTGCAATTCGTCTACTTTTTGCGTGTAATCGTACAAGCGTTTACACGCGCAGCACCTAACATACAGGCATGTGTTCTTGCGCATGTTCTTTGCCAACCAGTTCCAACCAGTGGCGTAACCGTGAACAGTGTAATATCCTCAATTGGAAAGAACAACCCTTATGGCATTTATGTTTTAATTACGTTACAGTATTTTTGTTAGAGAACGGTTAGTGTTATGCAATATAAAACCTTGGTTGAACTTCTATACTCAATTCTTACATTGCGAAACATAAAAGATATATTTAATCCGGAAATAAGTGGAGATTGTAAAGATTGAATGAAAATTGGGACCCCTGAAAATGCCCTTTAATAGAGCACGTAGGCCTTAATACTTTTCCCTTCTTAGCTTGTTTCATGACGTCAACGCCATGACAAAATGTGTGTTTCATGTTATGTTGCCGAAATTTCTTTGAATCCAGCCGTAATTTCCATACAATAAATTTACACTTCTGCTGTAAGTATAAATTTAATGCATGTGATGACGCAACACTTTAGCTATCTCGTTATATTAACCATTTGCTCTTATTTTTGTGCACGATAGCTTCGCACACATTTATTGACTGAATTCGACAAGTTGGAGTAATTTCAAGCAACACATCATGATGACGTAGACAGTATTTTTTATCAAAGAACGAGACAAAAATTGATGATTTTCTCATGTTTACATATCTGACATGAAGTTTGTAGTAAGTACTTAACTAAAGTAAATCTATTTAGTTATAGAACCTCTTTATAGAAAATTTTGACAGACACATTATTTTTTGCAGTTTCTTCCCAAAGATGTGGAGATGATTTTAGTTTTTCATTGAAAGCACTAAGTATTAACCAAGAGCGTAGCCAGGATTTCATCTTAGGGGAGCTGATGAAATGATGACTGTTCGCCGTCCTGGGGGAGGGGTGTTCCCTCCGAGGGTGTTCCCTCCCCCTTTGGAAATTTTTGGCTTACGCAGGGTGGGCTAGATGCAAAATGGTGCTACATTTAATGCTAGATTTGAATTGAATATATCTCCAGGAACTCCTCTTTTTTAAGGAATGACTTTAATTTTTTATCTGAAATCTTCCTGAGAAATTTTTTCCATCCTCCCAGCCTACGCCCCTGAGTCGCGTACAGTGTTTTATCTAGGACGTTTTCTCAATGCGATATTTACTGATCTGAGGCATGGTAGGGGTCTAAGGTGTCCCTTCCCCTTTAGAAAATTTTTGGAATTTGAAAGGTGCCTAGATCGCAAATGGTGCAATATTTGAGTGGATTTCTGCCCTAATGAGGAGCCGGGACGGCGCCACTGACGTTATGCACGGAATCAGTCTACATTTTGATCTTCAAGATGAAAGTAGGGTAGTGGCGCTAGGAAGTCCTGTTGCAATTAAAGCAGATAAATACGATATGCTGGCAGCAAGGAACTGGCAAAATTATTCTGGTAAGGCTGATTCTGTCAAAATTTACACCTGCGTAGAATTTGCTTGTCAGATTTTTTGTGCGACTTTTTTCGCCGTTTATGCGACATTGTCGCACAAATAGGAGCTGCCTAAAACACTGGTCGCGTAATGCTCGGAGCGTCTTCAATTTGTCAAAAGGGCTTAAATTTATATATGATATACATGAATCAGAAATGTCTTGCGTAAGGGAGCGCTTTGCGCTATACTCATGGTGTCAAGGGGCCTGTATTGAATCCATACCTTGTTTGCCTTCCTGGGCTTCACCTCCCTCTCCCAACCTTCATGGTCTCCGCTACCACTGCCCCTTTCTCTCGTCCTTCTTCTTCCTCCTTTTTTCTCTTTTTTTCTCTTTTTTCTTTTTCCTTTTTTCCTCATTTTTTGGGGAGGGGGAGCGACCGCCCCAATCGCTCCCTGGCTACGCCACTGGTATTAACCGGTTTGTAAGCACACAGAATGTCATTAAAATTTCTTCCACAATTCGTCCCTTTCTTGGCATACTACGAACGTGCAAAAACTACTTTTGGCGTAGTTATCAATCTGTTTTTGTTTTCAAGTGTTCGTAGGTTACAAATAGTCTCTCAATTGAGGTTATTCGCCTTGTAAATTGTTTTACAGTTTTTTGTTGTTTTTGAGTATATATCGTTGTCATTCCAATTATAATGATTAGATAAGCAGGTTTGGCGTATGACTGTCTCCGTCCCTACCCACAAAGTGACAAATTACATTTGTCATTATGACAGTTTCTCGGATCTGCTATTTACCACCCCCCCCCCCACCTTAAAAGGGGACGAATTCCTAATGCCATCAGTCGTCACAAAATCTCGAGGCTGCGTATGTTTTATAAAGAATTTGTAACTAGAATCAAGATAAATTCTCAAAGGTAATTTGAAGTGTCGATCACATTTGATAGCTGTTTGCATTTAAAGGGCAATTTCAGTCATCCTATTTAAATTTACATATCTGATATATACTACATCAGGAATATTACTCACATGAGAGTGTTTTTCGTTAACAAATGGTTAAATTTATACAAAATAGCTGCTCTTCTTACCTGTGATGTGAAATGTTAGTGTTGTGAAAGATCATGGAAGGTTCTCTTGAGGGAAATAAAGGCTACTTGATAGGTTCGACTGATGTCCTTGGTTTCATCGTGACAATTATCTAAAGATAGTGAATCTTTCGGAAGTAGGAGTGAAACTTTGAGCCTAATCAGGACGTTAGGCAGACGAGGTACTAAAGGGGGGGGGCAAAATAGCACAGCCAGACGAGGTACTAAATGGGGCAGAACAGCATAGCCAGACGTAGTACTAAAGGGGGCAAAACAACACCGTCAGAAGAGGTACTATAAAGGGGGGCAAAACAGTATAGCGGTACTTTTTCAGAAGGCAAGATAAGTGAAGAGGTATCGGGTGATATTAAATTTTTTTTTCAAGTTTGATTGAAGGAAGGGACTTGTTGGGGCTGCCGCTTCTGGCCCTCTCTTGACCACAGGCGTGGGCTACATCAATGTTTAAGTTGGATGTTACAAAGTTCTTCCAAAATGCGATAATAGCAAAACTAAACTAACATTTACCTTAAATACGGAAGGAAAACCACTATATCGAGATTTTTCGTCGATACCACCATTATATGATTACTCCGTAGTCTCCTAGGCAGTAAAAAGAGTTGTCGTGACACACGATAGACTAGCTCAAGAAACGACCGTGTAGAAATGTAGTTTTACCTCATGTTTCTGAACAGCATTCGAGCGTGCAGACATCGGGCTGTGTAAGTAATCCTGTGTATCCTGAATGAAAAAAAATTAGAAAAAATATTCCCGATTTAGAATTTTCTTCTGGTCTGCAGACCGTGAAATCACAGAGCGAGTTTATCGAACCTAGGTGAGAGCTGTTTATTCAGATAATGCATGAAGTAGTGATAACGATATTGAAACATACCAGTTACCGGTACGGTATCACACTAGTCTCTGCAAGGCTATTGGACAAGTAAAGTTTTTAAGCAAGTGAGGGTAAAATTCATTTCACCTTATAGGGTACGCCAATACATTAAATTAATGAGTTTTTATGTGTAAAATGTTTTAACATTGACTTAAGGTCTAATTAGAAGTAATTGTTTGCATTTCAATGCTTCCCCATTATTTCATTTGGTACGTTTCATGCAATTGAAACTTTGAGAAGGGTCAATCTGAGCAATAATCTAGACATCTAATAAATTCGTAATAGAAAAGCTTTGCTGTGTTTTACTGATCAACTCATTGTTGCTTTAACTAGACGTACAAAAAGGTGTAACCAATACTGTTAAATGCTGGGGATGTTTACTGTAATACCACAACTCAAAACTAAACTGGAAACAGCCAGCATCGTCTGCGTTGCTACCAATGTTTGATTTGACGATCTCGTAGTGCAGTGTGGTATATATACAATACGGCAGAAAATAGCGCATCTAAAACTGTTTTGTTTTTATCAAATTTAAGTTGTGTCGTCACACTGAAGAGCCTCAGTACTCTTGTGTGGTAACATCACTGTGATTATAGAATGTGTTTCAGTGTCATTAAATTTTTGCTTGATTGGATTCGTCACCCGTACCTTTCAGATATTTCAGATATGATATATATATATATATATACATAGTATAGCATTTTGAATCTCTTCTGAGATCCAGCCATTCAACATTGTAGCAGCGTTGTTTTACAGTTAAACGTTTCCGTATATATATATATATATATATATATGCATGTATATATATATATATATGTGTGTGTGTGTATATCACAGTGTTTGGTAATGGACTTAGCAGTTACCGCTGCCATAATGTGCAGAGGTTCCGATCGTGACCGCCTGACTGTCGAAAACCGGTTTATCATGACGATCGGCTCTCACGGTCTTAACGTTAGAATTGACCTTTTTTAACTTGCCCCCTTTTGAGCCAACTTTTCACTAGTTTCACTCAGCCCTCATTTCGCTGTCTCCACCTCCGTGTCATTTTTAAAATTTTTCAACCGATCTGTTTATGTCATTTTCCATTTTATATAACCGTTCTGTTCGTGCCCCTTTTCAATGTGTGATTTCTCTACTTTTATTGTTGTTCAGTTGCATTTTTGCCACCTGATGGAGAGTTTATACTCGAAACGTCGTGAAATTTTCCGCAAACTTTTAGCACCTTATATATATATATATATTATATATTTGAAGACAGACTGGCAGACAGACAGGCAGGTAGGCAGGCATACAGACAGACACACAGACAGACAGGCAGACAGACAAAAAGATATAAGACACGAAACGACTTTTAAGTCAGCGTGAATAAGTGGTACGTATTTTAGTCGCAGAGAGGCATTACATTTGGACATTTACCTCTGACACAGGCACTTGCCTTATTCTCAAAGAGGATAGCCTGTCATTATATGAACGGAAAACTCGAGCAGGACTCGAACAAGCGACCTTGTTAGCACCGTGCAGAAAGCTCTATACCACTGAGGTATCGAGGCACTTGTCGAAGAGGGCAGTCAAGTGACGAGTACTGCTGGGTTAAGTTTTCCATTCATCATAACCTCATAGGAGCGCGTCTCTCATTGTAATTAGTAAGTTTATTTGTGAGAGAACCAGAGACTTTTAAGTATGAGTTAATGCATGGTACATGTTAGAGTTCGCATATAGGCCATATATATATATATATATATTTATAGAAACTGAAGGGTGAGAATGGTTGGTAGACTCCACCGGGATCCGAACTGGGGACCTTCCGCTTGCTAATGCGGACGCTCTAACCACTGAGGCAAGAAGCCAAAATGGTTTGGTCTTTGCTCAAATTCCATATGAAGCACTCGCAATTCACCTCCTGAGCAGGCATCTATATTTGGAACAGCACTAGTTCTCCTTTGATGCAAGCCCAACCAGATTGCATCAAAATTGTCAATCGGCCAGGGGATCTCCGAAGATGTATGTGTATGCTATGTCTATCTATATCTATAAATATTAGAATAGTTAAGTTCCACGTGTACTCCAAGATTAAAATGAAATATAAGAACGAACATGCAATAAAGAGCGTAACTGGTTGATTAGAGGAGTTCAAAACCTGCAATTTTATTATGAAACTTTCGATCCCCGGATCAGCGCAATGTTACAGCAATTTGATTTTGATGAAGATTTCGCTAAAGAAGGTTCTGCAGAATATCATCAATATATCTTTTGTAAAGGAAAGGACGTGCACCACCATACTGAAAAGCTGTTCTTCAAAGTGGCTATTGGTTAGGCAGGCAACAGAAGGACCCGTTTTGGTTCCCATGGCTACTCCTAGGGGTCTTGCCGTTGATCCAGGTAGTGGCGGATACAGGCGTGGTTTTACGGGGGGCTGTGGGGGTTCAAGCCCCCCATATTCACTCAAGCCTCCCCCAAAAAAATTCCGAGGTTTTGTATTATCTTCATGCTATATTTGCGTGTATTGAGAAAAACAAAATTGCCCAATACATTTGTGCACATCTTGG
>WURT03503867.1:0-21675 GCA_009936505.3 Holothuria glaberrima | reverse complement strand
TGTTGCAGAATAACAGGTCAGTGTTTAACCAATCAGAACGCAGGATTCTCAATAACGGATGGCTAGAGGTGGTAGAAGAAGCCAATAACCCGAGTACAAGTTACGAGTACACTTCAGAGTACACAAAAGAGTCAAAGGAGTATATAACCTATTTAAAGTTAACACACGTCTGGAAAGGAACTGGCGGTGTCAACAAATAAGAAAAAGTGACAGGTAGGCTAAACAGGTCTGCAGTCAAAGTACTGCAGGGAGGGTGCGAGATAGCTTCCGGGTATGACGAATTTCAGGAAGGTATGATGGAGTACATGATGTATGTCAGTCGCCTCGTCGGTTCACGTAGGCGCTCTCTTGGAGGGTAGAATCACATCAACGGAGAAAAAACCAGCGCGCTTCGCGTGCCTGGGACTTACCTTTCTTTTTCCCGTGTTGTAAGAGGCTACAAACAGAAATACCATTACACACACGAACCCATGTGGGCTCGGCTTATGAATTCCGCCATGCACGACACTTCTGGACACTGCTAACGTTTCGATGATCGATGCACTGTTCCTCCCAATGGAAAACCTTATGTTTGTCCACACAATGTTACATATGTGGTGATGGAAATGCTTCAAAATTATGACTTTGATACCGTAAACGGTGAAAACGTCCGGGAGCTTCACCTCTGGCCCCCACCGGTCGAGACTGTTCGTGGACTCAGAAGCTAAGGGGTTCGCCCCTATCCGTGACGGAAAAATATATGAAAAAAAAAGTAAAAAATGAAAGAAGAGGGGGGGGGAAGGCCAAAATGAAAAATATAACCCTAAAAAATGTGGAGTTGGTATAGGGAATAGGGTGAGGCGAAAGCCTTAAACCGTGCAAAAAATTCTCTTTTCCCTTTTCGGCGCCAACCGATGGTGCCTCCCTAAAATTTACTGTGCACCCCCAGGTTGAAAAGTCGACGAAGCTGTCAATTAACCCCAATAATAGCAGAAACTTGTGTAAGTGCGCCAAAGACAGTAGCATCAATTCGTATTGAAATATGTGGGAGCAGGGGGGACATACATGATTTAGCACAAACCAAGCCTTTTGGTTTTGAAGAGGGGGTATCTTCCTATAAGTCCTTCTTTGTTCCCGTCTTATGAAGACTCTAGTTGTCCTGTTCCACTCAGGGGGTGGATCTAGGTTTTACTGTAGGGGGGGGGGGTTGAAGATGACTTATGGAAGAGTGATGGCCGCCCCGGGAGGGTTACCTAACGAGAGGGGCCCTTACCGTTGGGAAAATTTTGGTCTCAGGATGGGGTCTTTATGTATAATGGTGCAATCATTTTCCATTCCTCCAGCATGTTCATACACAAGAAATGACATTTTTTGTGGAGAAAATTACAGTAAATACATCGGCCTATTTCAAATTTTATCACCTATGCCAAATGGTAAAATTTGAAAGAATGTTGAGCTTTGGACGATTAGTGATGGTCGTCCTAGGAAAAAGGTCCGAGATGAAGGTGTGTCCCTCTTGACGTTTAAAAATATTGCTCTCAGGACGTGGCATAGCTCAGTGGCGCCGTCAGGAGTCTGGTGATTGAGGGGACACCACAAATAACGTTCAACGCTAATTCAGTCCCCTAAGTCTGTGTTACATATACTTTGTAAAGCGTCCCGCTATTGTATACAGCAGAGGGGATCCTTCCTTTGTCACTAAACAAAGGTGCCGTCCTGGGGAAGGGGTGTAAGGAGAGGGGTGTCCCCTTCCTTTTGAAATTTTTTGCTTAGATGCAAAATGGTGCTACTTGGGGGATGTTTTAGGAACTGATCAAATATAGCTGGAAAATGTCCATAACTTAGTAAATTATTATTTTGGTTACATGAAAGAGGAGAGTATGTTGTGTAAGAGAAATGTATTTTGAAAACAAATCTCCTGAAGTTGCCCCCTTTGTTACTTTACTGCCTTCTACTCTAAGAAAGTTTTCGCGCAAAAATACGTGCGTGGATTCTACGGAAACATCCCTGGACTGCGCATTATAAAAGAGTATCTAAGGCTGGTGAACACCTTATGGGGTCTCCTGGAAGCTCTGGATCAATTATATAAATGGGGCACTGGAATGACGCTTATCTATCTATCTATCGCATCTGACTAATTTTGAACGAAAATCCAGACAAACAGCTTCCAGATATGGGAAAGTGTAGGTGGAGGGAGATGATGTTAGACCTCCCTAGTAGGTAAAGCAAAAGGGGGTGAAGGACTAACAAGCGATTTCAGAATGCTTTTTAGTTGTAAGTGTATCAACAATCATCATCTATACCGATAATGCCTGAGAGCGAAGCACTCTAAAAATGTTTTTTGAAAAATGTATTGAACAGAAAATACGTACTTAAAACTTCACATTATGCTACAAATTAGATTAAAAACCATGGGGTATGCGCCCAGAGCGGGCAAAATTTTTTTATTAAATAAAATTTTCTTAACAGAGCCTGCATTCAGGTTCTGCATCGTTCTAGACATTTTCTAACAAACCTATATGCCAATCAAAAAGCCTTCACAAAACTGTTTTGAATTTCAGTAGCAGAAACTTGCGACCAGACAATTATGACAGCCTACCCGTCGTCGGGGTAAATCAGTCTAATTACAATCTTCAATTAACTCGATAGCCTATGCACGGGCTCTGTGTTGATCCTGTGAAATAAGAGCACTGCGCACAAAAAGAGTACACAATAACTTGAGGATGAGATCTCACTGAAGCTGAATCCAGTCAAAAGCCTTCCTTTGGAGTAATTCGATTGAAGGTTTTACAAACCACAAACCTATGTAAATGGGTAGGAAATCTCCAGATTTTGTTGAGAGTCCAAAGGGGATAAACTATAACAGCAAATAAATTAATAGTAAAAAACATCAAAATAGGCTATTTAAAAAAAATCTAGAGATACTCAAAGAAGGGGTTTAAGCCGAACTGATAATAAGAATTAGGATTCCAAACTTAACATGGCCATCATAGATGATCTGTCAGTTGAAATACACAGATTCTCAGGAATTGCTTCAAGATGTTATTTTGATCATGTCCCAAAATGGCTGAACCCACGCTCCGCAGAGTGGATCACTGTCAGAGATCATGGACCCAACAGTGAAATAAAGGCAATTGACGTGCAGTCCATTTTAATGACGTGTGTCACCAACATGATAGGTGCAATACATTCCTAAATGCCAAGGGGCTTTTCCGGACGGGCTCAAGCTACCACCCCTTCTCCACTAATGCGAAAGACATGCTCCGTCACTGCTTCTAGACAGAGCTATTTGACAAAGTCCTGGTAAAGTAAGGCCCAAATTTAAAAAAAAAAATGAAGCATTGCCGCTGTTTGTCTTTTGGTACCTTAGAAAGCCTCGGATCGTTTGTACAGTTGTAAGCAAGGTTGCAAGCAGCTGGGGTAACACACAATTTTACCCAGAGTGGAACTTTTAATTAGCTTATTGATGTAAATTTCCAAAAAAAAAAATGAGATGTCAATGTCACCTATGTCACAATTCCACTGATACTGTGTCAGTGTTAATGTTTTGATATGTCTACACTGTTAAAAATATTTGGAACTTTACAGTCATATTTTACATTTATTTTCTGTATTTCGTGTTAAACATAAATATTCTGTTATTTGACCAAAGTTTATTTTTTCAACATAAATATCTGGCGTTTTACATGATGGTTCGGTTATTCCAAAAAAAGAGAACATTTGCAGTTTTTAAAAGAAACTGTTCTTTTAATATATTTTGTCTTTCAACAGACATGTCCGTCAAATTACATACCTGTTCGAAAATCGTTAAGTTGTATTAATGAATTACAAATTGAAATGTTATTTTACAAGTAGCGCATTATCTTAAAGTGTACGTGGCTAATTTTCATAGTTGGTTTTCATAAACCTCTTATTTGTCAATCTCAGAATGACTCAGATTCCTCCCAAAGAGTGGAATTATTTAAAGTTTGTGCTTGTATCACATATAACTATTACAATAAATAACTTGATCGGATACTTTTCCCTAAAAATATAACAATCCACCGACTTGGTAACGTCAGATGTTTAACCCCCCTTTTTTCATTTTTCATATGCATCACTCGAAAGTTATATTTTCGCGCTTCTTTGAAAAGAAGGTTGGCATCTTTAACTAGTTGTAGGCTTTGGTCCTACGTGTGGTTTCAATCTCAAGTTTTGCTTGTCGCAACAAAGTTGCAGGTCTACCGATGTGAGAATTCTCGGGCACTTTTCATGGAACTGAACTTCTCATATACCATTAAATGAATGCAGAATGCCGAGACACGTAGGCCCTAATCAAAATAAATAGAGCCACGACACTACTCTTTAACGAAATGTGGGGGCACATCTGATATCGTGTCCTCCACCCATCGAAATGTGGGGGCACATCTGATATCGTGTCCTCCACCCATCGAAATGTGGGGGCATATCTGATATCCTGTCCTCCACCCATCGAAATGTGGGAGCTTGTCTCCCGTCTCCCCAAGGATTGACGCCCATGGCCAAAGATTTTAACATTTCGAAATAACATTTTGAAATAACATTTCCAAATAGAAACACACAAATGAAAAAATGATGCCACCGAAACGCACTGTGAATGTCTTTCTTTCCGGAGTTTTATAGTTTTTAAAAACAACTTAAAAGCAGTAAAAGTGTACATTTTTTTCATGATAGTTTTAATCTTTTTTCTTGCCACAAATTTCCAGGTCTTTTTTGTAGATTCAAATCTGAAACACCCATACCACTCAGTATTGTATCCCTTTCAGGCTCCTTTCCGAACAATTTCCACTTTAGGTGACTAATTACAGCTTGCAAGTTACCCAGGTGGAAGATGGCATGTGATGGATGTGCACATATGCAGTATTTTCCGTAAAGCTGTTTTGCGGATCTTGAAACGACACTGCGTGTTTGCCGTGCTAAGCACTTCATTAAATATGTACGTGCATAACTATGAAAATGCACGAAGCACTCAAAAAACATTAAAACTCTCGTGATATTAGTAAAAATTTATTTTACATTGCGTTTGGAACTTGACTAAATATGTAGAGTTGATGTGTGATCCCTTCTGCTCATTTCTTTCCTATGCTTATACTTAGATTATGTACGAAGATAGAGACCGACATGTGGGTGCGATACGCTTCCCTAGTATGCCTTCTACTTTTGGAACCAAGCGCTTTGTAAATGTGTGGATAGTAGTAAAGGTGCCTTACTTGAACGCGCGTTAACTAGATCAAAGAATTTTCTAAATTAAAAAAGCGGAACAAAGCAACTGTGGGTTGCTTCGAAAGGACATGAAGTTGAAGATACATAAGAAGAAGTGAGGGAGGGTGATATCAAGAAGTTTATTTCTTTAAAATAGTTTCAAAAAGTATAACTCCGTATACTTGTCGTTACATTTCAGAAATAAAGTGTAAAAAAATCCACGAGAAGGGCGTCCTACTTTAAACCATGCACTTTGCAGCTTCCATACAAACAAGTTTGTTCGATTTTTTCTTACTTCAAATATGTCTTAAAACTTTCCAATGTACGATTACAATACACATTCCCTATAATGTTGATTTCCTGAAGGAAATTGTTTGTCTCTGCATTTAAAGGGAAAAGGCAGTCCCTCAAGTTTATTTTCAAAAATTTACTAAATCTCACAGATCTCCTCGTATTTCTCTCACAAGTATTTTCATACTGTTCCTGTGTAAAATCATGGAATATTGAAGGTAAACCAATGAGGTATTTTACTTAAATTTAGGAAATAAGTAACAAGAGAATTGTCACATGATTGATAATAGCCATTCCTGAACTAGTGTACCGGGGTACACTACTTTAAATTGAGGAAATGCATTTTCCCTTTGAGGGAGGTCAAGAGGCTAGGCTCCCTATACTCTCACACCAGAATTCCTTAATAACACATGTGCGCATAACAGAAGTGTTTCAAATATCTGTATTTAAAATACACATCCATGGCCACAAATGCTTGGCAGAAGAATATGTCAAGATGGGAAAACGCGAAGTTTGAGAACGTCCTGCGATGAAATAGATGCAGAAAAGCATGAAGTATTACATCCCAGTGTATGCTTCTCTTTTTCTTTTTCGTCAGCCATAGACGGGTTGGGTAATTCAAAACTTCCGGTGAGGTCGCAAGGTCAAGTGTACCATTGCAATCTTTTTCGTCTATGTGCGCAAGCGCAATATTTACTTGAACTCTCGGCGAACGTGTTGTACGCCTGCGCAACACTGCATGTGCTTGTAATACCTATGGCATGTGTACGTCCGAAAGAAGTATACATAATCGACAACTGCCGCGAATATTAGTAGCCTTATTGATACAGCCCATGATGCATTTCGTGAATTTACTCCCCAACACGTTTATGGGCGGTCTGTAAATTGTCTCGACATCGACTCAGACTAAGCTCGGGCTGGTCAATTAGTTTACAAAAATGAAAACTAAGAGAACAGTGTATTACGTAAGCACTGTTAAATATGCGTACGGAAGTTAAATAGGGAGTGGTTACACAAAGGAGATTTCATAGCTTGGTTAAGCAGACCGAAACTGACTCAGGGCATCGGTATAAAACCACGTGTGTGATATGCTGAATTATCACATGTAAACCAGACTTTCGGGTACTCGGAATTTCCCGGAAAATTGTACCACTGTGTCCGAACTGGCTACAGCTGTGGGAGGTTAACGAGGAAACAGCTGGGCTATTTTAAGCAGTGACGTATTATTTCTTTTTTTATTTTTACATAAAAACCGGGATTTAAATAACGACTTTAATTTTCGTGTCCCTGACATTCATCACAAGCTCATCGATGCATGACTTCCTTTATCACAGTTCATGTCTGGATACCTGACAACGGAGCTTCCTCTTAAGATATATACGTGGGTGTAAACCATTTGTTCGAAAAAATATATAATTTTCTGGTAGCTTGTAAATTCACACTGTGCATGTCACCCAAAAATGGCGGCAGAATCGTACAATGAGGCACTTTCTTTTCATAGTAAATTGAACTTAATCTGAAATCTTCCCACGCAATTATGAAGTCATAATTCACGAAAGTTGTATGAGGTACTATGCATGAAACTGTTTGCTTGCAAAATAATTTTATAATTTGTTATTCCAGTTGAATGGATACTGTATACACGTAATACAACTTATAAATATTCCAGATTTCTGACGGCTCCGAGACGAAAAAACGTTAAAGGAGCTCGGTATTGTCGTACTTCGAAAATAAATACGTCATGCCAAACCAGATGTTTACCCTCAGTGTGAGACTAATATTGAAAATATTCCTGTTAATGCGTTTTGTATTCTCAGTTAAAATAATTTTTGCAATGTTATTCAGTAAAAGAAAAACCTCTTTATTTCTAAGATTGTAATTTATTTTTCACTTGCAAAATATTTAACAATTTGTTTTTTGAATCTATAGTTTATTACTTTTCCTTCTGGCAATTTTGTATCGTTTCAACTTGTAACGGTTCTGATCGATGGATCAATTAGTCAACATCGAGTTATCATGGCAGCTGTGTTGGATAATTCTTATACCGTTTCCGCGAAACACTGATCATCTGGTTGCGTAAGCATTTTTTTAACTTGTAGTGTATTTCTGATCATTATTTTGGTTTAATTTCGAGTATAATAACCAGTTTCAAAATGTTGGAGGGAGAAAGTTTTCCTTTTGAGATAGTGGAAAGCTCGAAAGAAGCAGATGCTAGTGGTTATACTGCAGAACCGTCCGGTTTGCGTTTGCAAATCAATGTGACAGCGTAAGACGTGTCGTAGCGGAGGCTGTCCGTGTATAACGCACGAGCAACTTCGATATAACTCTCAGTGTGAATGTGGGACCAAGAAACGAATATGCTTGAATCAACCACCTCCGGTAAGCCTTAAAACTTTTTGGTTTTGCAAACAATGAGTTTCCATTTCTTCCCCATAATAGATTCCCTTTTTTTTGCTAACCACCATCACAAATTATTAGGCTGACTAAGAAAATCATAGACCTGTCTAAAATTGCGTTAGGCCTAAAAGTAAGAAGTACCGTACTGAAACATACAAACTATACTACACATGTATGTACGTATGTTGTGAGTTGTGTGTACTAGACACAATGTATTTCGGATCGAATCAATGAACTAAGAAGCATAACCGGATGTAATGTAACGAAGTTGGCGGGTCCAAGTTTTATTCTATTTTGGCGACTGTCGAGCTCCTTTAAGACTCTCATCGGGGTAGCTGTAGATCGGTACAAGCAATGCAGCGGCAATAGGACTCAGCCTTGCAATGGAGTTTAAAACGGGGTACCGTGGAAATTATCAATAGAATTCCACCCACTGAAACACCAATCGGGGCAGGGGGATTACCCCCTTTTCGGCACGGGGGCCTATAACCACATAGTTACCCCAAATAAATCCGCAGTAAAAATAAGTCTGACTATTAACCATTTGGTCGGTTCGCCTATCAAAATTGCGAAAATGAATGAGAAATAAGAAATTAAATACTTACTAAAACCGATGTCATGGCCTGTATGCGTATGTGATCCATATACAAGCATGAATAGAACAACTACAAGCCTCATTATACCCGTCATCTTTGTTTCTACAATAACTATCAGTTATGAACACTTTCAAGCCAAATGCCAAAACATACAGGAGAGAATATCTTTGACAGATTATTCAAACTACTTCTTCCGCTAGCAAACCCTTTTCCCAATGGTAGAAAATTTCTGCACTTAACAAATAAATCAGAGGCCGATTTCACTTACATCAGTTTTTAGCGATCATTGCAAAGTCACTCGCTAATAAGAAATCATCGCTAATTGCGATAGCAATGGATTTTTGGTTTCACTAAGCCCATCGTAATTAGCGATGGTAACAAAATTAAAACTTCCTCGACGAACGAGGATGATCGTTAAAAGTCCTGCAACCTTTGATCTTGGGCGGCAGACAAATGTCAACAGTGTCAAACAGATGACAGCAAAAATGACAAGTACATAGAATTGAAATAATGGTGAAAAGGTATGAAAAGGCCAAGTAGTCAGGAGAAAATTTGCATAAAGCAAAAAAGTTTGAAACTTGTTCGAATAAGTTCATTTTATTTGTGTTTTAGTGTATATCGGTGTAGGCTGCTCGAAAGTATTACAAAAAATTGCAGTTTGTATGTCAAATATCCAAAAATTTTCCAAGGCGGAGGGGGACACCCCTCCCATTAGACCTCTCCCCCAGGACAGCGATCAAAAACAAGGTTCAGCCCCCAGTCTCGAAAACCTTCCTCGCCTTTGTGTGAGCCTATGATATTTGTGCATTGTTTTGTCAGAGTAGGAGTCTTAAAGGTTCATCCGGAAGATACGTTTTCTTTCCAAATGCTCTCGAGCATTACTAAGATAGAATAGGTGAGCACCCATGGTGCTATGGTCTCAACTTTCTTGCCGAGAGGGACGGAAACGATGTGTTATGGAGAGCTTGCAACGCACAGAATGATAAAATAGACTAAATGGCGCGATGAGTCATTGAGCGTGACAATATTTAGCGATAGATTTACCTTTTGCGTCTGCTAAACAGCCATTGCTAAAACTCATCGCAAACGACACAACTTAGCGATGAAAAACCGGTCGCTAAAGTTTAGTGAAATCGATTGCAAAAATCGATCGCTAAATTGCGATGAATTTAAGGTTTAGCGATGGATATCGGCGTTAGCGATGATCGCTAAACGTTAGTGGAATCGGCCCCAGAATTTTTACTGCTCTGCTGAGTTCCTACTTTGAATCCAGTACCAATTGTTACTGTTCTGATCATCCTGTTTGAAAGAGAAAGACACGGAGCTAGGCTTTTAGTGGCTATACACACAAATAACTTAGCTAGTACTGGTGTGATCATCTGTAATATACTCAATGAAGCTTGTCATGCGTGTCTCTGCTCCCTACTGTCTGAAAGGAACAATACGGAAAAATCTACCCTACGACAAAATAATAATGTATAGTCATGTAAACAGCATACATCTAGGGTAGCGTTAATTATTTTTGCACAACAAGGGCCACCGGCTGAAACTTGTATCTTGTTGTTTCGTTCCGACATTAGGGGTCTAAAAGTCTTTCACATGTTAAGAATAAAGAACCTAAAGTTAATAACATACCAAAAGTTCTCCACGTAATTTGCTGTCAATTGTGAGAAGTTATCGAAAGAACTGGGTACTGATTTCTTTAAAATCCTGGCGTGTGTGTCTATATACCTAGCTTTGGTTTTCTTTTTTTTGGGGGGGGGGGACGAAGTATTATAATTGTAAAAATCTGATAAGTATGTATCGTCGACGTTAATTTCGTGGAATTAGTTCACGCATATAGTCAACTTCACAAAGATCCCGTATTTGGGTGGTTGTACGGTATGTTCGACCTTGTTCTTAATCTTAGTTCGAACACCTCGTAGCCAAAAAAAGACCACTAATTCATCACTCAAGTACATTAAGAGCCGATTTGGCCACAAAATACGAAACAATAAATTTCCTATGAAGCAATTAACACATATTTGAGCAAGTACTTTACATTTACCTGTAGAGAAAGTGTACAGGAATTAGGCCAAATATGAAAACTGTCGATCATTGCTATCTTGGGATATCGTGTTTAGGAGCCATTCACAAGGTTTTAGCTCTTTAACCCCCGGTAAACTCAGATAAACTTTGACCTCCACCAAAAACAATAGGGTTCTTTCTCTTACCATTACAACTCTGTATTCCAAATATGAAAAGTGTCAGTCATTACTATTTTGAGATATCGTGTTCAGGAACCATTTACAAGGTTTTCGCAGTTTAACCTCCGATGACCTCAGATAACCTTTAACCTCCAACAAAAACAATACGGTTCTTCTCTACATACTAGATATGAGAAAGTGTCTGTCATTGCTATATTGAGATATCGTGTTAACAAGGTTTTCGGTTTTTGACCTCTGTGACCTCATTTGACATTTGACCTCCACCAAAAACAATAGGGTTCTTTTTCTCAACATGAAACATCTATATACTAAATATGAAAAGTGTCGGTCATTGCTATTTTGAGGTATCGTGTTTATAAGCTTATTGTCACACACACGCATACACACACGACATCACCATCGCATAGATTCCTTGCCTACCTTCGACAAGGAATCAAAAATGTGTTTACTAATATGAAAAGTGTCCGCCTTTGCTATGTCGATATATCGTATTTACAAGCCATTTACAAGGTTTTGGCATTTTAACCTCTTATGACCTTAAATTACCTGTGACCTTTTCCAAAAACAGCAGGGTTTTTCCTTAACAAGACAAATTTGTATACCAAATATGAAAAGTGTCCGTGACTGCTATCTCTTCATAACATGTTTAGAAGGTTTTCGGTTTTTAACTCCTCGTGGTCTAAAATGATCTTTGACCCCGACTAAAAACAATACGGTCCTTTCTTTTAACATGACAAATCTATATTCTATAAAAAGTGTTCGTCACAGCTATCTCGAAATATCGTAATTACAAGCTAAGTGCCACGTACACACATGCACACACTTTGTATCAACATGCAAACCGGGGACCTCTTTGCTATAACCTTCGTGTTTGCTTACTTAACCCAACCTTAACAATAGACTGTATATTGTTTAAACTTCCTAGGACGTGAGTGAGATATCTATTGAATTTCCTACTGAGGACCTGAAATCTATTGTTTAGGTCCTCAGTCTGAATCCCAAACAAACTCCCCAATACACACATACACACACATACGCACATCCAATGCCTTACGGGGTACTAGGAAAGGACCCGATAGGGAATGCAAGGGAATTGCAAAGCAGCGAAGCTGCCCGCGAAGAAGGCAAGGTGGCTTACGTTCTTGATGGCGGGCTGCACTGCAAGGCAGGCACGTGCAGCCGCGCACGACTTGTCATTGCAGTGGCTGAATTTTTGGGTAGCTACTCCAGTTTCGAGCCGCGCGTGAGCTAGGAAAGACGTGCGAGGGCGGAGCTCGAGCCGGCTGTCTCGGTACCCCCTAAGGACATGTTTGTGAGTGCGAGTCCACAATCACATAGATTCCCTTCCTGTCATCGGCAAGGAAACAAAAATGTTGATATTTATTAACCCAATTTGGAATATACCATTACCTTATAATGTGTGATGTTCTTCTTGTACAACTTACAACAATTGTTATTCATTATTAGCGGCCATTTTGCTTTTTCCACCATCTTGGTTGATCTCAATTCCAACAAAAATGTTCTTGAACATAAATTTAGATTTATGGCATGAAGCATGGCCATATTTTAAGAGTCAGTAAGTTCAACATATTTTTCATACATATTTTTCTCATTATATATTACTAAGTACATGTGCGGCGGGCGAGTTTTTTTCGTAGGATAGCGAGGGGAATATTATGAACTGTTCGTGTAATTGCAGCCTTACTTTGCTAGTGACTATTCATAGCGTCTTCCTTCCTGGCTTCATATCAAACTTACCTGTTCATGTTCGGTATGAATAGTGGCCACAACGTGTTGTACACTGGGTTTATCGCAACTCAAGTGCCGTCAGTCTAATGACACTGAGACTGTAAAGGACAACTGCTTTGATTAAATATGGTAACTTAATGGTACTTCCAAAAAAAAAAAAAAACAAAAAAAAAACAAAAAAAAAAAAAAAAAAAAAAAAAAAAAAAAATTTTTTAACGCACCTGGGTGTTAGGGTAGTGAAGAAACTAAGGGGAGTTCCGAGTGAAAGCAGGGGTGCATTCAACCTGAATTGGTTAAATCAAAATATCGTTTTCTCAATTTACTCAAGCAACGTTATATTTGATTTGTTCATATTTTGGACGCCATTTTGAAGTTCCCAGCCCACACCGACGGTATCTTTTTTTTGGTAAATCTAGTCACCGTTACCTACTCAAATCCGTTGAAAAAAGATTCTTCACAATTTTTTCGTAAATTGGTTAAAAAATCATCTAATTTTGGGTTACTAATTCTGCAATTCAATAAACTTATATACTGTGTAACTTTTACTGTTTTAATTTTACTTTGCCAAAATTTGTGGTGGCATGTAGTGCTCACACATTTATATTTGTTGTTTTGTTTTACCTTTTTGCTTAGTTTTGTTATTCTATCTGTCAACTTTCAGTGTACACTAATGATCTGGATCTTCAGCCTGATCTTGCTGCTTCATGTATAACTTGATGCGTTTACCAGTCTAAAATATTGCTGGATAGCCTATCATGTACCTTATTTATTATGGCTTTCAGGTAGGTGTTCTTTACACAACGAAAAGAAGTTTTGTTTATTTATGAAATGTTTGTCTTCTTTCTCGACTAATAGACCGTAACTCATGTAGGAGACTTGTGAAGACATAGAAGCCTGCAGCCGACCTCAGTTCTTCACAGGGATGTTATGGGACAGTCACAGCAATACAAAACAGTTTTTTGAATTTGAGAGACGACCATTGCCCTGAACCTTTCTTGTCAAAGCAATTGACACTGTGCAAACGTCACTAAATTTTTAACGTAAACTTACAAACAGAATGAAATGGACCATGGCAATTTTGTGAAAAAATTGTCTTGGCAGTACAAGGCAAAAACGCTAGAGAAGACAATATAATAAGGGCATTATAGCCTTCTTAAATGCAAAACCCCTTACCTTGTTATGGACTTATAATAAATTAGTCTCAAGAACAGTGGTTCAGCTTCGTTTAAAAGTTTTACAATTCAGTTTTAAATTAACACAACTTTTCAAGGCAAACTCATTACTTCTGAACCACTTTTATCATGTTATGCAAAATGTTATGTCTCATGAGGAACTGATATTATTGTGTATACCGTTTTTTAAACCATTGGTATTTAAAAGCTTGTTTAATGCACACTAGTTATGCATGGTTTACTGGCACCCGTCTTTCGTACATCATGCGAAACCACTGGCTGATATAGATCAACTTCAAGTGGTAGTTGTGAAATACATACATGAAATAATGCAATCACTACACTCTAGAAGTATTGGGTAGACTGACTGAACAGTTAGAACTATATTTATTGTGTAGCTGAATACTACTTTGGTATTTACTATGGGATTTTTGCAATTATCTGTGTATAACGCAAAGGCTGTACATCAACTTAATGAACATTTTGTGGAAGGTCAGAGAAATTTATATTAACATTGTCCTTTGACGGGCATCCATATTTTCAACATCAGTTGCCAAACAGATTGGTTGTAGAAATAATTTCAGTTAAGTTTCTCAAAATGCAGGGGAAAGACACCGAGAGGACTGTGTATAAGAACATGATATAAGGCTTTTTAAAGCAAAACCTAATACTTACTCGTCGAGTTGCAAATGTTTGTCCCAACAGTGGTCCAGTCAACAGGGATGTGCAGTTTTTCAATCTGTGTTTTAAATTTACATTCTTTAAAAGCAAACTGACATTTTTGGACAAATGTTTCCTGTGCAAGGAGGTTTTTAAATAAATTCATGAAGAACTGATGAGTTTCACTTTGTCAACAGTCGTTTAAAAACCGTTTTGTATTTCTATAGTGTGTATATTTTTTACGTAGGCCTATGTAAACTTATATCTGCATAGACTGCTACCAAAAGTACTGTAAGACCACTAAGGTTACTTAGATCAAGAAGCTTTCTTTGTATAACACAAGTTAAAGTGCATTCTAGAAATGAAATCACAGGGTAGACTGACTTCAGGTCAGGATTGTTTGTGTAGCTGACTATTTCTCTAGGAGTGAAGTTTAGCCAGAAAAAAATACATGTGGTCTGATAAGTTTATCACTCTTTGTTACGGATTGGGGAGGTCAGTCTTTTGTGCATTTAAAATAGTTTCCATTTAGACCGTTTTTACATACCGTTGCTCTTTCTGTGCTTCAACCACTCTGCTACAATATTAACAAGCATATTACATGCACGTTTTGACCATACTGGTTCTTTGTGTTAAGTATCAATGACTTCAATCAGTTTGTATGGTTGATTTTACTTTTAATGTATGCCAGTTTTGGTAAGTACACTGTTGATTGTGTTACCTGAGTCAAACGGTCACAGACAGAAAGCAGTAAATCAAGAATTTTAGTGGATAATTACCATTGAATAAATGGGATAATGGGATGAAGATTTGTTTAAGGTAAACCCAAATTGAAAAAGGGAGTAGCTTGGATGGTGGACATTCTTAAACAACCATCAAGAGGGGAAGGGGTAATCGATCAGGTTATTTACTCACTGTTTCCTCTTGTACTTACAAATGAATATCAGAAGTGGGTTGACTCCTTCCAGGCTTCTAAACGTAAACTTTCATTCAAGCTGTATTCAAGTGATCAACTGATTTAGTATGTAATATTCATGTGATTTTTTATCGAATCAGTGCATTTCTTCATTGCTTCCTCTTGATATTTGAACAACGAGGATACTTCTTTAATGAAAGTTATACTCATCATTGAGTGCCTTGTGGGTACTACCAGCAAGGATAGTTTTACTGAATAAAGTGCATTCCTAAATGGATGGTTTGCCTTCTGTTAATGTTTAGTCTTTTAACTGTCAGATGGTATCTCTTAATATCCGTAAAAACATCATGCTCAGTTTACTCTTTATTAAGTAAATACTGTATAAAAAGTGAGAAAATAGGAAATTGTTCAACTCTGAGTATAACAGTGTTCCACAAAATTTAAGCAACATGATTACCCGATGTTTTAAGAAAGGCCGGTGCTAAACCCAGTAAAGGAAAGATTGCTAAAATGCTTCATGTGCTATGTTTCATAAACTTTTGGCAATATTACTACCAAATAGTCGATAATATTTCCTAATCATTTCTTAGAGTGTATATATGAACATAGAAGCCAGGGGGTAAAGGCGGTACGATCAGCAATACTACGGAAAAATTACGCTACCACTTGACTGCCAGTTGAGGTGTACCTGTTATAGGTGGCAAACCGCAACACTGAACTTTTAAAAGCAAGTGCAAGGTGGACGGTGTCCACCACAATGGCAATAGTTAAACTGCCCGAAAGGTGTAACAAGGAGGCAATCCATGACGTTAGAAATTTCATCTCTCTCTAAACTTCTATACCGTATTCAGGGCCTTCAAATTTAGGGATGTCCCCCATGCAACCATAGGAGTTGCCTCAGCCCTTTAAACATTGTGGATGAAATTTTCCACAAACAGGGAAGCAGATATCGAGTAGATCAAATGTCAGGCTACTCGAAATTTTACCTTAGACCTCTGACCTATGACAGTAATTAAGCGTTCAAAAGTATTCATGGTTAGTGTATATGCCACCAAGTTTGAACTTCATCAGACTTAAGATTCCGCAGAAGCATGATAGTTTTTCACATACATAAGGCAAGTAGGGCTATTTTGACCTTTAACCTACGTTTGACTTTTGACTTTTAGCAACCAAAAGGCACAATTTTTAATTAATCATATGGATTTCTATAAAGCCTATGATGTGGTTTAATGAATTGTCTACCATACTGATGAACACATAATGGAAAGAAACGAAACTTTAGCTAATTTGCTGATGCGTCTGTTGAGTAATTTACCATAAAGACCAGAAGCTAATCTTTTAAAGCATGTGATGTCACCACTCGGGTGAAATTATTTTACTTTTTTGTAAAAAAAAAAAAAAAAACAATTTTACGTGCATCGATGCAGATTACGGGTGGAGGGGGTAACCAAACATTTCATTTAGTAAGCAAATGTTTAATTTAAAATACTTCTAATTTGGAGGCACATTATAAACATCGAAAGAGATAATTGTACCTCCCTCCATCTCTTTTAATCCAGGGTGCTGATCCCGCTCATGAACAACCCTTCCAATCTGAAAAAAGTATCGACGGTGCTTATATATCCTGGGCCAGATGATAATCCCCGGCAGCACCAATAAAGGACATCCTAACCTTTGACCTTAGAATCAGTCACGTAATCACAAGTTAACTACTGAGTTATGTATGCTATTTAGCCAAGTTTAACAGATTACATGGATTGTAATATCAGGAGGTCTACCACACAAATTGTCCTCCAACCTTCTTTGATCTTAGAATTTGACCCTCAACACACCAGTTCTACCTTTATTTCAGAAAACGAGCAACTAGTTATTCCTTCACTGATTATCACACCAAGTGTTGTCCATTTAGGTGCCTCTAGACCCTTGTAGAAGTCTGAATAGAAACAAATTACCCCACGTTATTGTAGCTTACAAGTGCGCCTTTCACATTGTTTTCACATTTGCATACCATTTGAGCTACCAGCTGGAGTTTCTGAAATAAGTTTCTGCCTTTTACCTACCAGCTCCATGGTTAGTGCTTCGCTTTAAAAAAATACTCAATGTGCCACATTCCAGAGGAAGGATACTATTTCAAAGATGCCCGAATACCCTCAATTCCCCTCTGTTCTTTAAATAGAATGGGTGCTTCACTTAATTTGCTTCTACATCCAAATGGCACACTGAGGTCTTGACTGCGAACCATTTTTTTTAGGGGATATGCTTGTCATTTAACATTTTCGGCCGAAGAAATATCTCGAATCAGTGACGTACTACTTACAACTTTCACTCCTATGTCATGTAATTTGAGTATAGTTACTCATTTATAGCTACCTGGAGGTAATTATCAAATCAATATTTAGGCATTCTGAGCAACCTATGACCTACTATATGTATATCAGCCACCCTTCAAAATCATTCACATAGTCAACTACCTATTTAGTTTGTTGTGTCATGTTCACATGGCATGTACAGAGGTTGCCCATATGCAATTGTCAATAGATGCCTGGGACAGGATGTACTGGAAGGATGTGGTTGGGTGGTCGGACTTTTAATAGTACCCAACAAGAATTTGGTTAAAAACATCGGCCAGACTGCCTTGTGTAAAGTTTGCTAGATAGCCTTGCTCAGAAATCGGCAACATTACGTACGAGAGTTCCGTGTTATGTCAACCATTTAATGTGATTTTGCACGCAAAACTTCAACGAAGAATAATTATGCTAATATTAGTGTTGTCGAATTGATTTCGTGTCCCTCTTCAAGTTGTCTGAGACGAGTAATACGCTTCTAAACCAGATAACGGAGATGAAGAAAGACGTGACAAAGTTTGACTTTGACTGACTAAATTTACAGTGATCGAGATATTTTTGTGGTGCCTTTTAGTAAGCATACATACATTTTCTTAAGGTAAATTGGCTGGTGAAGTTCAATATCTCACCTCCCCATACTACTCACTAGATGCTGGGGCAGGGGATAAAATCCTAAAAGAACAAATAAATCCTTGGCCTTATTACCAATGTGGCGGATTTTGCTACAAGATAAATGATTTCTCACAGCTCAAAAATTTGTATACACAATTAAACCTAACGTACCAAAAAATGAGAGACTTTGCATGATGGTCTTGACTTACATTTTCTTGGTAATGCTACGTGCTTACCTCTGCCGAGGGCGCACTTCCTGTTCTGTGACGTCACATGTTTCACGTCTTTACATTCAGTATGTGAAATCCACATGATATTCTGTTACATTGTTATTCCAGAATAACGTTTTAATTTTGGAATCTTCTTAAAAATTTCAGTTTCAGCACAATTTGCATATTAAAATAAATAGACCAAAGGCCTGTACACTAATTAATTCTAAGGGGAAAAAATTAAGACTTAAGTAAAGAAAATGAAAGAAGTGGATAATAGAAAGATATTAATGTATTAAGGACATGTTTTTGAGATAAACGGCACACGTAAAACAAGTCATGTGACGACAGCATAAATGTAACTCCTCCATAATATTAATAATCCAACTTTCATTATCTTTTCCTGAAATTTATGCTTTTCCGCTATTAAAGTAAGCTATTATATGACTTAGAGATTAAGGCAAACATACCATTCTCTTTCTGAAACATGACTTCTTTCATTTGTAACAGCATATATTATTATAAACACTGTAACTAATACGGTGTCATCTTTATATTTGCACTTTACATACATTGCATCTTTGCCGGTTAACTTCCTTAATAAGCTGCTATCACGGAGGATGTGGACCTAGTGAGAAGAAATATTGTTGCCGTTTTCATCACTTTAGCCAGATCGTTCCTGACTAAGATATTTAAATCTTTGAATAGCAGTTTGTCTACGCGGTGAGAGTTGAAGGAAATCCTATTAATATGTGGCTGACATTTCCCTGTCATACATGTGGGCAGTTGTTTGGCAGGGGAAAAGGTCATTGTGAACACAAAGCATGGAGTAGGCGGCGCTCGCCTAGAAAGCTTCCCCCTTGAAAATCAAAAAAGTACCATTACCTTAATGTTCTTTATAATATCGTATAGAAATGCAAATTACGTGGGGGGGGGGTAAATTGGACCACTTTGAGTGGTGTAAGCATGGGGCCTGGAAAGTCCTTTTGATAATTAAAGACTAGCTATTTTCGAGTTCTCTTCCCTGACTTACCTCTCTACTAGATATCATCGAAACGTTTTTTTTTTTTACAAAAATGGGAGGGGCGGCCCAATGTGCACTAACAGGAGCACAAAAGAAATTATGTGCAACAGCCTTAATGCATAATGCACAGACTTTCAATATTATTAAGGGAGCAATTTAAGTTCATTTTTCCTTGAGAAAAAGGCTCGGTTCACTTTTATTTCAAATTGTGTTGATTTTTCACCCTTATAATTTCATCTGATTCTTTGTCCTATTTTCCCCTGTTCACACTCTGTTTGTCTGACTGTCTTTCTGTTTCTCTCTCTCTCAACCTCTCGTCCACACTTTTATTCTGCTCTCTGTTGATTTACTATGCTTTGGTGAATCTGATTTGTACAAGCTTTTTCTTTTAGTAGACCCACACGTTTCTTCCGCAATAATTGATAAGCTACAATTTGTGTTTGAAGTTTGAAAATTGATTATAGTGTAGGAAACAAAATGAAATAGTACAAAAAAGGAATGGAACCAGGCCACAGTAGTCATATTTGAGCACTTTTCCAAATATATGTCTGATCAGTTAACACAACAGGTTAGTTCTTAATTTTTACGCACTTGTATTGATATGATTAGTTCTTCCACTTTGATTGTTACATAACAATGAGAAAGTACCAGGAAGTCACCCTTTTCCTCACCTTCATATTAACATTTGCACTCCATTGCTTTCGTTTTATAATCGGTTTGTCTCTTTAACCATAATCCTTGCTTGATCATCAAAATTAAATACATGTGGGAATTTGCATGTGCATCAAATTCGCAACTTACTCTATAATGAGTTTAGACTAGAATCAAAACATAGCCGTAGGCAGCTGGGGAGGGGGGAGTAAGGGGCAGACGCCCCCATAGTTGACTTCTCTATATTTTCGGTGGCACTTGCTTAAAGCTAAACACTCAATGTGGCAAAACATTCTTTAACATTTTGTCGTCCACAGTTTTTATTGCAATATGGAATCAGAACTCTAATCTAAATGTATATGACCCTCTCCGACTAGTCAATGACATGCAGACAGGTGTAGCAGAGTGGCTGCCCATAGAGGCACCAAGTCAGATTCCCATTTAAGTCAAATTACAAGAGAATAAACGGAAGGTGGTTTGGTTAGGTCAGGAAAGCTTGAGTCTGCAGGTTAAGATTACCGTACGTTGAGAAGTGAAGCTGTTCAGCGGAGACACAGAGTCAGTCGTTGAAATCACTAGTGTAACTATTCCACCGTGGAACAGGTTGGCTCCCCCTTCACCAAATAGGCCCCTCTATCAATATGATTTGGCCCCCACAGGATCGTCCTTGCGCTTTGCTCACAAGGCTAGTCAAGTCACTGGTTGAGCTTAGAGGAAGGGGATTACCGTAAACTTTAGACTGAAGAAAGGGAACGATGTGGACAACAAATTGGTTCTTTATTCACACGTTATGTAAAACCCTTCTTCTTCTTCCTTTCCTCCTCTAACTTGTTTGAGTTCGAATTCGGTAGCCTTCTTTCCCTTTTCTTCACCTTCGGATAAAGTACTGGGACCAGTGAGCATTAGCTCTTTGCAGTACTGAAGATGTGAAAGATAACAGAAAGAACCATTCGTACAAATCTAGCGTAAACAATTTTTGTTCAACTTGGAGGTTGAACTGCTTAGAAAAAACCATCATCGATGTTCATTAATTCATGTGTCCAAAAGGAAGGTGTCATACCAGAGTAAGTAATTTTTTAAGTTAGTTATGTAAAGTGTTATGCAGAGGATTTTAAATGCAGCCAGACTGTAAGAGATTTTTGATCGGTAACGCCAAAGGCAATTTTCTAACTATTCTTATGGAGCAGTAACTTATACAGATAGCCCATAGTAACCGTTTTTCTAGTTATGACTATCTAAAAATAGCAACTCTCTGTTTAAGTAATCTTGAAAAGACCAAATGGAGGAGAATAAATGGGAAAAATTAGACGAGAATTGTCTTTTTTATCGATCCTTAAGTGCCTCGTCCAAGTAAGAATTAGCCTACAGTAGACTAAACGACAACATCCGCAAACAGCAAAGGTCTTCACTGTTATAACCTGTCGGTGGTTGGAGCATGCATTCATGTCATCGACTAAGTACCTATGTACATCTAGGTTCCTCCGTGTGTGGATTACTTTCTTTCATTCAAGTCCCACCGAGATTTAAGTGCATTTCTGTTCATTTCACATGTGGTATATATGTTTCCTCCGCGTGTTTGGTCTAGTGGTTAGAGCATCCGACTCTCACGCGGGAGGCCCGGGTTCGATTCCCAGGTCGAGTCATGCC
>WURT03503866.1:24984-41802 GCA_009936505.3 Holothuria glaberrima | reverse complement strand
CTGCACTACACAAAGTCAAATCAATAAGACACCATATGTATGTTTACTTAAAGGGCATAAGCAATCTATAAAATTATGACGGATATCTTCTTATTTTTCTTCCAAGCATGTTTAATGATATTTAGGGACTTAAATATTGCACATTCAAGGTAAAACAAAGAGCAAGTTATCATAAATTTCACAGTTCAGTTAGAAAAATATTGTCACATGATTCCCATTCGTGAAAAAGGGTTGACTGCTACAGTTATCCAAATTGGGATGACTGTATTTTCTTAAAACTATGTGTCTTAATATGATGTTGGTCAGTAGCATGTTTTGCTGCCATGGCCAATTTGAAATGACAACCATGAAGCTAACAATGAATGTTTGTTTTTTTTTGTTAAATTTGGCGTCAACGAAAGTTTGCAATTTTTCTTGGTGTTTAATCCTCATTTGTCACGGAGCTGTCCCGGAAATTACGAAAGGAGGTGTCACTGGGCTTATAAAATACAGACTAAATGAGACACAAGAAATGTTTTTGAGGGAATTACTTTCAATTTGAACATTTTAAAGAAGTACTATGATTCTGTTCTCGTGAAAAGCTCTGTGATTTTTTTTTACGAAATGAGGTGTCAATGCCCTTATAACGAGAGATTTCACATAATCGGTATTTTTTTTTTACATTATCGGTTCAAAGATATTGTATATAATCGGTAACTTTTTGTATTTTGTTTTTACATTATCGGTTGTTTTTACATTATCGGTATTTTTCTTTACATTATCGGTCGTTTTTACATATCTGTTAATTTTACATTATCAGCTGTAACAACTCATTCACATATAGATCATAAGGGTGCAGAATGCATGTGTTAATACCATCAGAAGTTTCACTAAGCAACATTATTCTCATTGTACTGTCAGTTATACTTACGAAATTTAACACGAAAGACTCTCAAACAAGACATATCAGAATTATTGTTTAGTACCGAACACATATAATCACATTTATTCTGCCCCTATATGACCTATCGTCTGAAGTCACTGTGCATGCGCAGTGATAACTCTGAACTGGCTTATGGGCGGAAACCTTTTGTCTACTAAGATCAATCCACTTAATGCAATATAAATAAATATAACCATTCAAAAGGCCTTTATTATCCTGTTTTGGCTTATTATCATGTTTATTACGATATTTTAACTGTTTTATGAGGATATTTTAAATATTCATCGCGTTTCTTATCAATTGTACACAACGCAACGCAATGGAGTAGGGAAAACAAGCCAGTGAGCCACAACTGGAAAAAGGCCGTGGCCGGCTCGACTTAAACCAATTGGTTAGAAACTGGGCCGTAAAACCTCATCTAACTAACTAACTAACCTATTTCTCAGCTGAAACAGTGTTACCGGATGAAATTAAGAGGTAGTCATAAATAAAATGCTGAACTGTTCTGCATTATTGACTGTAGTTTTCTTTTTTGTTTCTTTCGTTTTTTTTATTTTTTTGCCTTGCAAAGTGACAAACTAACTTTGCTATCAGCACAGGGTTTGCCCTTATTCTTACGCATACGTCACAGGTTTAACCAAAAGTTTTGTTTAAATAAATTTTGATATATAGCATACCATTTACTTTAAAACTACACAGCGTCAATGAACGGCTTTGAATTCTTCGGGAATAAAGTCCTGGTTCATCCTTCAACCGATATCCCGAATTCGCAGTACCGTACTTGTTGACCACTGGCAAAAAGGGAAAATTCATAATGATACTTATAGTCCTATTTGACATGATGAGTCTTTACCCTACCAGTGACTGAAATGAAAGAATTACTGTAATTGCCACTAGATTGAAGATTTTAATAATGATGTCAATATGACGTAGGAAATGTCAGAAAGTTCATAAAATTATTTTTAGGTATAGGTTATTTGATGTTATAACATTCCTATATTTTATGTTGTTTGTATGTAGTGATATAGGCTAGTATATTGTTTTTCTTTTTCAATGTTCTTTAGAGGTCAAGTAGGCACTCTGAAACATAGGTCAAAGACTACCAAAATTTGTGGTGGTAATAGCAACTCAGGTGAGTAGTTTGCACATGAGGTGGAGTTGGCTTAGTGGTTGAGTGTACTGCCTTGCACACAAGAGATTCCCGGAACAAATCCCAGTGGAATCACTTGGAATTCTTTTAGGGACTGAAATTTTCTTGTTCAGCATAGCTGTTCACAGTGATGCGAGTTTTTTAAATTGCTGAATTTTTTATTGGGTATCTGATTGTCCGTTTCAAGAAGTTGTGAGCTTTGTTCGGTTGAGCTGTTGAGCAGTGGTGCACAGCAAGGAACCTCCACCTCTCCTATTCTCTGGGAGAGTGGCTAAAGACTGCGGATACATTCACGTCCGTTGGATCGGGACGTTAATATGGCGGTCCGGGAGCAGGATAGGGAGCGATTAGTACACGCCTGCCTCGTTAAACTCTCAGCACTAGTCGAAAAAAGAAGGCGAATCTCACCGGTGTTCATCCAAGCTTACTCTGATAGAGGGGGCTTGATGGGCTAATTGGCTTCTCGACTCAAACGTTAAACTTAAACTTAAATGCCTGTGTCAAATGTAGTTTTATGTTTAAACTTCTTCCATATTGAAGGGCTAAATTTACTACGGTGACAGAAAGATGTTTACGTTTCATCATACACAAGAAATCGTCGAAAAAGAAAAAAAACATTTATACAGAAGAGGTCAAAGAAATTGCAACGTTTGGAGGAGAGGGGTTGAGACTGGATAGCTTTAGGGTGGCATGTTGGATTCCTTGGCCAATGATGTATTTTGATTGGTCACTCACGACTTCCGAGGAAGAAACGCAATGACGAGCTAAACAACTGTAGAGCCCTCAAACGGTTTATTGACAATTATAAAAATGACATCTGATAAAGTGAAACGTTGCAAGCGATTAATGGCTGGATGTTTATGAAACAGTAGTTGGCAAAACATGACGTACAGCAGTTATTGGCAAATTTAACTTTAAAAGTATTTTTATAACACGAGCTACATAACGTAAGGGCGTTTGCCTGATAGTAACTTGGAGTTAAAGTTACCTTGATTAGTTTACCTTCTGCTATCTGTCCTAGTGTGTGTCAAACGTATGTGAGTGAGTCTGAATCTGAATGTGCGAATGTCTCGACTGGCTTGTACATGTGTGTCACTTTTAAAACGATCCTCTTGATACCAGGTAAATAATCACGCATTTAACAGAAAGATAAGATTAATGCTTACAATAACATTAAAAACGGTCTTCAATAATCCACACTTAAGGAACCATTCATCCTTTGAATGGCCGGCGCCAGCCTAATTACAATAAGCCGTCGTTGGATATTCCGTTAAGGATACGGCCTGTATTTCCCCCATTGTTTGAATATTATATGCTTCCATTGACCAGTTTGGGAGATTCCCCTATTTGGGAGAATCTAGTTTCCCCGATGGGGGGAAAAATTAGTCATTGGCGCAGCCATATTCTCTACTATTTCTCACAACTCCACGCTTGCACCAAAGGTCAAATGTCAAATCCACTGGACGTGCTAGTTGTTCACACTACACCACGCACTACATTGCTTTAGTACGTGACCTAGCGTCCGCGTGTGTTTGTTTGTCCTCCTGAAGTTGGTTGCGTTCTAGCTGGTTAAGTTGATTTTTGCACGCTTGAAACCTCCATGTGCAGTGTCTATACATCGGCGAACGGGTTTAATACCTATTTGCAAAGTATCATTCATGTAAATTGTTGTGGATTGGGTGCCAGATGTTGCCTTCATATGAATATTCACTATTAACATTCAACCAAGTCTCAAGGCCACCCAATCCGTGACATGATATCATGCAAGCTAATTAGTCTCGAGACTTGTAATCTTAACCTTTCCTCATCTCTCTGTCTAACCTTAACCTAGCCTTGTGACATGATATCAGGCATTATATACATGTCTCGAGACTAGAATATGACACCTTACGTGACAAAACGTGAGGAGTTGATGCAAAGCAACATATTTTTTATGAATATCCAAAAGAATTTGTTCCTTGTTCACTTTGACAGGCGTTAGGGATATGACTGAAAAAGGAATATGCTAATGGCTTTCGATTTTCACGTCGGAGAAAGTCGTATGAGATGTTGCTTGATTTCACTCACTGTTTAGCTTCCAACGGTTGTGTTTACTCTATCGGCCGATAGCAGATGTATAAATACTCTACAAAGCTTCTTAGAGAAACACGCAGGATTGAATTTTTCAAGCACTTGCTACAATGTTTAACATCCAGATGAATTTACCGTTTGTCGTCGATCTCTACCAATCGTCAAACCCTTTTATTTCGAAACTTTACAATTATGAACCATTTGATTGAATATACATTGCTTATTCAATTGTGTTTGGTGGAACACATGTTGTCATACAAATAGTTCCAACGGTTGCACAGAAACTAAGCTAGAGTTCCTTTTTCCTCACATTAATTACTGCATGGGTTGAAACTATATTACTGTAAAAACAAGAGCGAAATTCACTCAAAGAAGTGTGTGTTCAGTGACCACTCCTTGTAGGAGTGAATTTCCACCGAGTACAGTGTAGAAATTCACCCAACTAGAGCGATATTTCATCAGGCGCGTAGCCAGGGGGCGAAGGGGGCAGCCGCCCCCCCTTAAGCAAAATTTTGGTAACTTTTTTTTTTTTACAATATTACTACTGTTTCACCTATTTATATGCGGTAAAATAGGCCTGGGAAGTGCCATTTCCAGCGATCTGGGAGGCATTTCGGACCAAAATTTTCTCGCCCGCCGCGCCAACCCATGGGAGCACTGACAGCATTCTTGCCAACACTACCGATACCGTAAGGGGACAATTGTAGGCCTACCATATCAGGCACACATGGTATCTAGTGGTAGGCCTATGTACAAAACCAACACCTAGCACGTATTTGAAGCTGTTATGTGATTCTGCATACTTGTAGAATGATAAAATATTTGCCAGCAATATGTGCGTATTTCATTTCTATGTGGTTATTCCAGAATAGTTATAACAGAATAGTTCATAAAATACAAAATAATATGTCTCCTAATGTATACAAAATACCGTATAAATTATGCACCAAATCACATATTTTCACATTAAAAAACCAAAAAAAAAATGTGTTAGTCAATGGCAACATAAAACTTTCTAGGGGGCGAAGAAGCCCCATGGCACTCCCTCGACTACGCGCCTGTACCACTCTCAGGATGCTTTTTTCGCAACTCAGGCCCTAACAATGACTAAGGACCGTGGGGCAATTTGATAAATTTCAGCTCAGGTTAAGAAGTGATGTTTTGCAGTTTTACGTAGCTCATCATTTACATTAGCCTGTACAAGAATGAAGTCAAGAAGTCGAGTATTATATATAAAATCTTCCTGTTAAGGTGAACTATATGACTCAGACTTTTCCTTCCACTTTTACCTTAAATGTATAGGTCATGTCCTGCTATTCATAGACAGCACATACTGAAATTGTAACAATAAATGAATTGTGGATAATCATAACGTCATAGATAATAAACGTTATTTGTATGCCGTAAAACGTATGTTTTTAAAAAGTCACTTTTCAGCTCGCAAATTACGACTACCTATCTAGTTATTTCTAACCGAAGGAAACCATTGGCATATATTTTCTAATGCCCTATATAACTTATCTTTACTCCTCTCAACCCACAAAACAAGTCCCTTGTAGCACTAAAGGTACCTTCCGTTTGTTTCCACTGATATACAAAATGAACAAAGGGAAATTTACGTAACCTGTTCTGTGTGCATTCAAGGCTATAAGATAATTAGAATATACTCAAATTCTCCATTTTTATGCCGACCATTTTGTTAATATCCAGAGATTCAGTGGTTTCGCCCGCTGGTTCCCTTGCGATATTTGTTCAAGTTGTAAGGAGAACTACTGCACACTTTTGATACTTTTACAGAGGGTACAAATAAGGCGTTTTCGATCTTGAATTTAGGAGGGAGAGGAGACATACTTCCGCCCCACCACATTTTTTAATGATGCAAGCCCCCCCCCCCACGATTCCTACGCCCTTGCACAGAGTGTAGAACCGAGGCGGCGCATACAGTGACATATTAGGCCTTGGTATTCTGAGACGTTATGGACTACGTCTTACAATGTGCTAGGAAGTTTTTGACTAATATTGGCCCTGGGATAAGTTTCGTGGCAGAGGAGTATGATGTCAGGACAATGATTTGCAAAAAGGAGCAGGTTAATTATCACACTTATCCTGAAATCACATACACTGTTTTCTTAATTGCATTTTAGGACAACTTAATTCTTTCACTCTTGTTACATTTATTCATAAATGTAAAGACATCTAAATGATGGAAACCTTTCTCGATTTTCAATTACTAGGCACAGTACGGGCGGTACTTAATTTTTTTCTTACCCCCCCCCACAGTTGCCCCCCAGTTTTCCCCACCCTTCCCAATCAGATCTCAAGAAAGTATCCTTGGACCTATTTATTCAATCAGAGATACGCTAAAACCTAAGCGCTTCAGGGGAACTCCACCAAGGGCCCTAAGGTGGTTCCTGGACCCCACCCGCGTAAGCTCGGGCTTCGTGCTCGATTTCGCGCTACGTGCGAAACTTTTTTTGCCCCTTACATATTTGTTTGCCCTCCCCCCCCCCACACACACACAAACACACTTGTAAAATCCAGGTACCGCCACTGATTAGGCACTATTGGAAACCTACACTTTGCCATTTCTGAAGTTTTAGCTCATTTTGATTGACCTCATAATCGTCAACAAAGTGCTACTTTCAGTCAGAATGGCACAGAACAAAGATTTATAGAGTTAGATGTAGAATTTGTTCTGTGTTCTATCCAGAGCGTATTACCCTAATTGTGAAATAATTTTCAAAAGGCGAATGTTTTTTTTTCTTCTATTGCAGTTTGCCATTGGATGGGTAGAACGCTTTGGTACCAAACAACCATCCGATTATATTCCCTGCTGTTTAAACGTGTAATGAGATGAGCATTTCACAAAATAGTATCATTTCCAGGGAATTTGTTGAGGTTTAATCGAAGTAAAATTGTAACATAGGTCTCCGTCTAAACTTTGTTTTATACACATGAAGTTGAAATCAATCAAACGTTATGTTTGAAAGTTCACTAAATTTCTCAACAAAGCGTCATTGTTATAATTTTAGTGGAAGTAAGTAATATTTACACTTGAAGAATAATAATTGTACCTAAATATGAACAAAACAGATAAAGACGGATGTTATTAATAGACATCCGTTTTGCAATATGTTGGAGGCTAATTAGTATTAGTGTGTTAACGCCTCCCTGTGGCAGGCTATAGGCCTATCGCATTTTTCAAATCTTCAAATTCTCAATAGGGAATAGACTGAAAACTGGACATTATATGTAAATGGTGCCCCCTGTAGGATGAGGGTTGTAGACTATGCCCACTGTATTTCCCGCCTGTCGTAAGAGGCGACTTAAAGGAAAGACTTGCACCACATTTGAACTGTATTTGAAATCGAACTTGAACTTGAACCGTATTTGAAATGGTATTTAAACTTTACTTTTTTATCTAGTTGACACTATACAACACATTCGTATTGATGTGTCGTTAAATCTGATCTAACTGAACTATATGTAAATGGTATAAAATAATACACTGATATAATTAACATCTTAAAACACTGTATTTGACATCATAAGATGTAGTTTTGTTACCCTATGGGCTTTTACATCACTCCGAAATAGCTTGGGATCCGGCCTTATCAGTATTCCCAATTTATGGCTTCAAAAAAGTCAAACCACACCCCAACGTAAATAAGCTGTCCTCATTGGCCAGTGATGAATAGTTTAGATCAGTGAAACGACAGAATAAGACACTTTGTTTAAGCAGCTTGAACACTCTAAAAAACGAGCGAAATTCACTCCAAAACGAGTTTGCCGAGGGACCACTCCTAGTACAAGTGAATTTCACGAGGAGTGGAGTGAAATTCACTCGTACTAGAAGTGATCCTTCAGTACACTCTTTTGAGGTGAATTTCGCTCTTTTGTTTTTAGAGTGTTTAAATACCACCGTTTTCATTAGTTTGAGAAAACCCCAGTACGAATCTCATCCGCTATGGAACTGTTTCCTTCGCATAAGTACAGGTCAATTTCATTTTGTTTGGTACCTTCATATCTCGTATCAGAAGATGATTTTTTCGGTTTGCTCTTTAAGAGGTCTGTCACTCTCTGTTCGACGGAATTCTATAGTATGTCCGACTCACCTTTCGTATTCAGAACCTACTTCTAAGGAATTGCTGTCTACAGGCTCTAAGTAAGGGTTAAGTCCTAGAATTTCATTCTGTTTGGTGCCTTCATATGTAGCTTCAGAAGATGATTTTGTGGTGCGTTGTTCAGGATGTCTGCTTATGCCTGTTAGATGAGATTCGATAACATGTCCAACTTGTCTCTCGTATGTAGACCCTCCTTCTAAGGTACTAATGTCTTTAAGCTCTGAGCAAGGATTAGGTTCTATGTTTGCATTTTCTACAATTTCTTCAAGTGGATCAATGGATGTGGTGTATGTTTGACCACGCTTTGTACACTCCCTTCCAGATACAATGCTGGCATAGTACATTTCGTGATCCTGGTGGTTGTTCGTGTCTTCGACAGCTAAGTTACGTACCCTCCTGCGATGAAATAGACAGCAACCACCGGAAAATATTATACATAGAATTGAAAGTGTAACAACAGTTAATATCGCCAGGTTACGATAGAAGATCGTTAAACTGTTGTTTTTGACATTTATTGTTGCTGTCACTCTGCATGTATTAGTATTTTCTTTCCTCACGCATACGACGTTACAATGATGGTGTGATTTATCCACAGTCACATAATCACTGGTTTCTGAAGGTAAATAATAAAAAAAAATTCAGTTTAACTAGTTTTTATGTTGAACATGGGCTGGTACGAATTGAAAGACGCTTAATTTACAAGAAGTGGAGACTCTTTATAAAACAATTATTAATTAAGGTTATGAAAGCATGGCACTTAAGTGTTAGAGTTCAATGTGCTGCTAAAGGACATATCACTTAAATTAAATGACAATGTGACTGATTAACTGCACTTTAAGTATTTATTACCAACTTGACAGATAAAGTAAAGTTTCCCTTACGACTCTCAGCTCTCCTTAACCAGTGCTACAAAACAAAAACTTATTTTGTCAAGTACCGATCCGAATCACTTCAAAGTGGTTATGATATTACGTTAGCATTTTCTTTCTTCTGTTGTCGTTTCTTGGACCAAGTTAGTTCTTTCATTGTTAAACAAACAATTTTCCTTGGGAAAGACATACTAATCACTCAAAATTACATCTCATCTATCAGGCACATGGCAGTGGGGAGACATTTTTCGGCATGGCGCAACATGCGATGAACAGCGTCACCGTTAAGCGAAGGGGGACTAGGTGTCCCGAAAAATACCAAAAACACTTCTCATATTTCCTGAGATGGCATTTTTTGTATATTTCAAGTTCCTTCCAGAATATCTTTATTTCTAAAATCTCGGAAATCTACACAATCTCGGAAATTTACTCAAATTGATGTGAATCCATTTCAATTTAAAACTTTCTGGAGGGTGGGGACTGCCTCTGCTGCCCCTACCCCCTTTCCTGCGTATATGTCAAGGAGACAAGTAGTGGGGTTCCCATAACCTCCCTTGCCTAAAATTTTGCTTTATTTTACTCCCTAAACATGGTACAATTTTTTGCAGTGTTCTTTCTGGAATCTTTTGAGCATGTGATACGCTCTTTAGTCCTTTCTTCGACGTCAAATACACGATGATTTTCATCTCTCACTGGATGTCTCTCTACGACCTGATAAAAGTGAGACACGTTCTCCAGTTAAAATCAAATACAAAAGAGCAAAGCGCGGGTCACACTAGAACGATTTCAGATAGGATTACGGTCCGACTTTTGTGAGTTTTAGTTAAAATCTTCTCCATCCCTAGTCAGATAGAGCCAAAAATTTGCCAGCCTGTGTAAATATATTATTTCATTCAGAGGACAACGAAAATGAAATGTAAGCTATCTATTTTGTGACGTTGCGTCGACTGACAGCGTTTATGGGACACGCGTACATAAATCGGATAGATTTTCGAACAAATATTGCTCTGTTGAGCGATATAAGTAAATGGTAGCGGAACAGTTTATTGTGAGTAAAATTAGGATCAGTTATCGATAAAGCGTGACCATCCTTAGAACAAAGTCTGAATAAAAAACTATTGGTCCAATTCAGAAGATTCGGATCGGATGTCAGATTAAAAATCACTGTACGGTATTGTGACCCGCCCTTAATATTACTAAAAAGGGACTTGCGGTAACAACAAACGATGCTTACTATTGAAATTTTCAGAGCTTGACCAGTGTTTCCCCGCTTGTTCAGCTCAACGCCCCTTTCACCGATTGGAGATTGGCGAACGCCCCCCCCCCCTTCGTCTGTAGTATAGTATTACTATGAATGAAACTACAAAAAATAAATCACTTGTTGAAATAAAGGGTAGACCAACACATACATCGTTTTTACGTGTGGGACCTACTCAGAGTGGCAGAACAACGGAGCGAGACTAAAAAATTGACACCATTTAGAGATAGCGAATCTTTAATCCACGATTTACGAAGGCTTGCAGGCATGATCGTGGTGAGGAGCGGAGAAAATATTTTTTGGGGGGGGATTTAACAGATGCCAGGGCCCCACCCAATTGTGGACCGTTAACCTAAGGGCCTTAAGTGAATGCCCAGGGGCAAAGTCCCGCTGGGGGACCGGTGAGGTCCTGGAAGCTCTGGGGTATTTACGATATTGTTGACACAAGAATGACGAACTATTAGTAGAATTTTGATCTTCTGATTATAATATCCTAACTTAAATGGAACACTAAAGAGATAACGACAAAAATCTCCTTTGACCAGTTTGTATTCCAATAATAAGAAACTGAAGTTCCCTTTGATGCTGCAAGGGGTTTGTCCTGTGAGTGGGGGGAAGAAGAATGGTAGGGGTTGATAGGAGCTCGAACGACTTATGTCATTCAAGCTGTTCTACAGGTTGAAATAATTTGAAAGTCGAAAAGTAAGGTTGTGGCTGAGATAAAAAAAAAACATGACATCTTAACCGTGCTAAATAACAGGAAAACGCACTCCACAACACAACTTTGCAACCGTGATTCCTCGTCTCCTAGGCTTGTATAACAAGTATTGGGAGGGAGAAAATTTGGCATCTTAACCTGTAGATTGCAGGAATTTTCATCCTTAGATAGGTCACCAGAACGAAAGGAAATGTGGCATCCCAAGTCTTCTGGATTGGAGAAAATCTTACTTAAATCATAGGACTAATTTGTAAGTTAACATTTGCGTCCACCATTTGAGAAAAAGTGATATCAAAATGTTCTAGATTACACTAAGGAAAAAAATGCTCTGACTCCTCGAAACTCCCTCGGGCCTCATTAATGGACGTCGAGGGCCGCAAATGGCCCGCGGTCTGCCACTTAAGAACTTAGAATTTTCTCTACGCTATAGTATATGGCAAAAGTTATCTACTACGTTACAGTATATTACAATAATTGCCAATCTGCCAATTATGCCAGTATGTTATGTTTATGGGCTCTAAACCAAAAACTACATTCGAATTTAAAGTGGCCGTGCCATTTTTAGCTATGATTCCTTCGGTCACCGCTTTCACTGTCACTGATGGGAATATGAGGGTCCTTTTCAGGAAAAAATGAAGGTAAAGACTGTTAGTTACTGTTAGTTGCGATATCGTGGCATCTGGGAAGGGAATATCAGACCTACTTGATGACTTCATTTATTTTCTTACCATGAGAACTAATTTGAGAGCTCAGCTAGAGGAAAAGCTTTTGGAATCTTGTAAAGCCCCGATTAAAATCGAGTATCTCATTTTGTTTCAAAACGCCCCTGCCACCCGCTTAACACTCATCGCCCCTTCAGTTCCCCCACGGGGCGATAACGCCCCCGTTAGGAACCACTGAGCTAGATAATTCTTTCTCGAGGTTGCCCAAGAAGGAATTTTCAAATGAGGAAGCCATCTTGGTTCCCGTGTTAGTACCATGAAGTTGAAGATAGTGGTGGTCGCCAAAGATATATTATTATTTGTCTGAAGGAGTCGCATCAAGTTTTTTAGAGGGGTGTTTTTAGATAGGAAAATACCCTTTATGACGTAAGCGTTCAAAGACCACTGTCAGATTTAAGGACATCTCTGAGTATAGCCTGCCTTTCTCTGGGCCAGAAATTGAGTTCAGCTGATAGACGTTTCTTTTTCCTGCGGAGAGTTGACACAAGATGGTGAAAAACGTTGATGAACGTGGAAGAGTAAGTCACCGAAATTTGGGGGAATCTGCGAGACATTCTCTTTGAGGAACTTAGACTGAATTGATTTGAAGGGAAAGTCACTTGATCTGAATTGATCTGATCTCTGTTCAACTTTTGTTGTGGCCTAGAAGACTAGCCCTCTTAATACCGGATGTATTTTGTTAGGAATTTGAAGTACTCAGTGCAACGTCTGCCCACAACATCTGTTATGAAAATGATTTTCAATTCAAAATTTCGGCATTTCACACTCCATATCTAATGATCATTACTTTGGTAATAATACATTATTGTGACCAAATTCCTTTTACGACAAAAGTACTTCTTCGACCTCTACAGGAACCTTGCATCAGTAGAGAATCGTGGAGAGATGTAATACTACAAGTAGCATAGACGGTAGGATTCGTAGCATGCATTTGTCGTTACACATTTTCTACGAGTATCATGCCACAGCTAAAATATCACAAAAGAATGATAACTTTTAAGCATGTAAATAATTGAAAGATTTGAAAAAAACACCTGTATTTTGCGTCTAAGTTATCTTACATTAATAATTACTTCCCCCAAGACTCCGGGACATCACCTGTACTAGATGGCAAGAGAAGGATTCCCAAGGGTGCAAATTACCCCCCCCCCTGAGAGAGGCGCCACTGAGAGGCGCCACTGTGCAGATATGCCGAATAATGTCAATTTTGGCATCAAACTCACAAAAGATATATCATGGTATTTTAAGTAGCTTACCAGACTGTTTTTTTCCTATTTCAATGAAAAATTTTGATGACCAAGACAAGAGATATCAAGATAAAGAATGTTTAGAAAAATTTAGTGCAACTTGCAAGGCCTGGCAAGTGTCATTTCCGGCGATCTAAGAGTGCGTTTTGGCTAAAATTTTGATATGAAGATTTATCATTTTAAGGGAAAGAGAAACCATGAGATTTGGTGGAGGTCAACGGTCCCCAGAGGTAAAATTATGAAAAGGTCGTAAATTAAATAGAAAGTGGGTGGTACTTCCTAAGTGTGTCGTTTCGTGACCGCCGAAAAGTTAGGGGGCTGTATGTTTCCTACAATGAAAGAGATAAAATTATAGAGAACTTGCAACATACATTTTTGCAAAAGCATAACTTTTACAGTTATTGATGATTACAATATTAATTACCCAAATATGAACACTTGTGAAGAATGATGTGACTATAACATAATTAGGGATACCATACGAAACGACTTCGTGATGGTGAGTGGAAAAAGCTTTGTTTCTCACAAAATCGGCTCGGGTTCAGATTTCATCGAAGACACTTCGTACGTTTTCATACTTGTTTTGTTGTTCAGTTTTTGGTAGAGTTCAAAGGTCTTGTGAGGACGTCAGAGGTCAAATTGTGAAAACATTGTAAGATGTGATTCCCAAAAGGATCATTTGTGGAATAAACCTCAGTGTAACAAAGCATTTCTTTTTGGCGATGAATAACCAAGCCTTTTGTTCTTTCTAGTTAATTGTCTTCATCAATGGTTCCTGTTAGTTTTCAGTTCAGAGCCATTTTCACGAAACGGCCACGTGTAAATATTCCCATCCCAAATACTTACTAAAATGACTGAGGAGGAATCAATGAAAAGGAAACGAGGAATTTACACGTTGCATCTTAACTCGACTATCATGCATAACAAAGTGGCTCAGACTGGGCGGATTAACGACGTTTTGTCAAATATTATAGTACAAGCTCTTAGGCTTGTCTACCGGGTAGCGCACGGGAACAAAGCTCCGTCGGGGAACAGAACGCCTTCAGAGTTAACTTTTGGTTTTTGGCCTCCAGTGTCCATCCGAACAGACTTAGAAAAGAAGTGTACTGGGACTTGATGTACTACATACAAATCAGAAAGACAAGGCAGAGACATTCTATTGAGCAAATGTTCAAAGTCGTAATATGCGGTGAGCCGAACGCATAAAATTACGGTGCTCTTAGGTCAGGATCAAAGGTATTACTATTGAGCTGTAAGAAAGGAGACTCAACGTTTTACATACACTTTGAAGCAATGATCGTTTCCGGTGGTAATCTTGCTTTTCTCCTCAAAATTCCTATAACAGTTACCAAGATCAACTAGGATTTAGTGACTTACTCCTTAAATTGTACAGTCAACTTTTCGTTGCCAGTAAAAAATTTCATATATTAATGTGACGATCATCACATAAATATATGAAATTTTATACTTTTTTGTTATTGTTGGCAAAAAAGTCATTTCTGCTACCTTTATGAAGACTAAAGCCAACATTTTCCGCGTTACCAAAACGGATAGAATTCGCGGAGCCGGTAATAGAAACGAAATTTGCGATTTTGACTGGCAAAGAAAACAAAACATTAGAAATGTGAGTAGAAGTTGTAAACTTTCAGTTTTATAACACTCTAACTGAGAATAATGAAAAAAAGTTCTACCTACTCTACTACTCTACTAAAGCTTAGCAGCGTGAAAAACGTACCCACATACGACAAGACTACAGAGACGCTGCTCACAGCAAGCCGTAAATTCATAGTAAAAATCTTTATTGAGTGGAAAGACGGACAAAACACGGAAAACGACGGAAAAGGGGAAGATCACGGAAAGTGGAAAATTAACAAACCGGAATCCCGAATTTAAAAAACAGGAACATTTTGGCGCTAATGAAGACCCTCAAAACAGCTCACATTTATACAAAGCACTTCATCCTCCAGAAGGAAACATCTACATGCAATGGCAACTTTTTTGGCTCCGAACAAGCATTCGACAGAATATGGCACGAGGGACTACTTAAGAGTTGGGCTGTCGTATTCCTCTTTCTTCTTTAGCCGACTTGCGAAGGCGTGAAAATTTTTGTTTCTCTAAGTAAGCAGAGAGTCTTTTGGCAACAATTTTTTTTCAGGCATTTACCAAGGACTGAAAGAAAGCTAATTGGCGTGTAATCTTTTGGCTGGTTGTGAGGTTTACCAGGTGTGGAGAGCAGTTTACCGGGTTTGGGAAGCAGGGTAGTAACGGCTTGTTCCCATAATTTGGGAATGTAGTATCGTAAATTAGTCATACAAACTTATGACATCGCGTTTCACACATTGCCAAGTGCAGCTGGCATGCTCTGTGGCACCGCGAACACTATACGCGTGATGTTAATGCACTGTTTAATTTAGTTCCAAATTCTTCTGCTTTGAGACGATTCAAATTGTCAATTTCAAATAATGTATACGTTTATTAAGTATTGCATAAGTTAAGACGATCATTTAGCTAAATAAAAATAACTTTGATATTTAATCAAAACAAAAGATATAATTAGATTAGATCATTAAAGGTTTCAAATGTTTCGAAAATTTGTTAGGAAGATGAAACGCAGTTAAAACTGTAGAGAACGGTATACATGTTGGACGTTGTTAAATTTTGTTGAAAAGGCAGTCTAAACGATCATACATTTTCAATGGAACAAATATTTAACGATAGTTTTTAAAAAAAATATGATATATTAGTAGCCTTATACTTACCCCTTTGAACCCTGCATAACCATTAAACATCACCGTCTAGGCTTACATTAGGTACAAGATACTTACGTTCTCGACGTCGTTGATTGTGATATTCAATTGGCAGTCCAAATTAACCGAAACTTTGTAACAGTTCTTGTAAGAACTCTGAGCATTTTTCATACAAAAGCATCTATAAGTGCCTTCGGCATTCCAAGTTGCATTGAGTATCTTAAGAGAGGTCGAGTACTGGTAACTTGGTTTGGTAACAATGCTATCCGTCACGTTATATTTGCCGTCGCAACCTTGGCAGACCTCTGATGTAAGAACCTTTGAATTTCTCGATTTTCCAGTTTTGTTCCATAGTCCCTCAGTACACGGTTGAAGAAAAGTTGCATTTCATTCCTATGTCGTTTCCTAATGAAACAGACTTACTTTTACAAGGATTTCCTCCCACAATTGTAACGAGAAAAGCTATGAATAAAATTGCCAGCAAATATCTCTCCATAATGATAATTCTGTCTATCTTTTTTTCTTCTTCTTTTGTTGCATTAACGATTTTTAATTAAAGGTTTGTTTGTATATTCCTGTTGCTTTTACTCGACTGGTAGCATTTTCAAAGATACATGAACACTTCGCAACAATGACGGCAATAAATTACAGTGTTTCACTCTTCCACGACGTGACCTTTCCCCTTATGCCGTTGTGAAAGGATAACCGAAGCCTAAACTTGTTCTAAATAAAACCAACGATATGACTTTGGAATGACACATAAAGAAATGAAACCAGTCAATGTGAGCATTACGTGTAAACAAATGGTTATTCTAGCTTTTCTTGATAATCGTGTTTCCTGAAAAGTTAGGTTTTATTTTTTAACCTGAAATTCATGATGAACTATTTGCACTTATTGTCTTTTCTGCAAAATTTATAGTGTTTTGTAAATGCAAATTACATTTTTAGGCTTTTTCTAAAATTTTCTTTCCAAATTCTCACAGAATCTGGT